>JAIFGZ020000377.1:0-137092 GCA_019925245.2 Oryza australiensis | reverse complement strand
GCATATGATCTATTCCCTCACACAAGAAACATGTGACGATTCTCATTGGACATTCTTGGGCATATGAGGTGTCCTCACCACAATGGCGGTGTGGATGCACATGCTTGCAAAGTGTGTCCAATTTCTCCACAACGAGTACATGCTTTGAGCTCCATTTCTTCTTCACTAACGTCTTCAAAGATCGCTTCGTCATCATCGAGGATACTTCTTCGATTCATCATCTTCTCGCTTGGGCGGACCATAAAGCCTAAGATGCTTTGGGTTAGCCGCGTGCACCGCGTGTTAGTGATATGCCCTAGAGGCAACATGGAGATGTTGGATATCACGTCAATGTTTATGTATTTATGAATAAAGTGTTATTCAGTTCCATGAAATAGACATCTTGTATTGATCAATAAGTACGTGACTTATTTATGAGACTCTTTATGTATGAATCTATTTCTAAACGATCCTCGATCATATGTCATATTGTTGGAACAAATATGATTCTAAGATCGGCATGTTTATTGATTGATGATCATGTCTCATAGATCATGGGTATGAAGATACCAAATCAATAAACATGGACATATGTGTTGGAGAACACATTGTTGGATAGACCCACCATGAGACACTACGGGAATTAATGTGCCATTAGTTGGTCTCGAGTAGTGTTGGTACAAAGTCCTTAGACCTCGAGATCACCATGGATTCCAACATGTGTAGTAGCCTACTTTGGGACTACCAAACGCTATTCCGAATGGCGGTAGTTATAAAGGTAGTTTTCGGGTTTGCTATGAAACATGGAGTGGGATGTGAGTGATCAAGATGGAATTTGCCCCTCCTTTGGAGAGATATCTCAGCCCTCGAGGTAATGGATTATGGAAATGCATGGCCATGCTAAGTTGATTGAGGAGTCAATCAACACGGATAATCCAATACGGTTCGAGTGAATGGTTAAGCTATTGAAGGGATGGCACACATCTTGCCTATAGCTTAACGGTATCGTGAGGCAAAGGGATTTGTGTACACATTACAGTGTTCGAGCCGATATTATATTCTTGTATACTATGGTGTCAATATGTCTTTGCTAGGCACCGCATTGTGTGACAGTCGGCCAGTTGGACTCGAGCCGACGGTCGGCTAAGTTAGACTATAGCCGAAACCGAGTATACCTGAACCTACGAGGGTCGCACGCTTAAGGGGATAGAATAGATATTCGAGTTGGACTCGGATACGGCTCGATCGGATAGGGATTCGATCGGATAAAGTCCTATGGGCTTACGACGTATGGGCGGCCAACTCTATGAGATACGGATGAGATCCGATTCAAAATAGAGTCCTAATCGGCCACTAGTCCCGGTCGGCCAACTCTATATAAAGGAGGGAGGGTGGAGAGCTGCCACACGTCAATTGCATCGCGTGCAACGAAGTCGCCGAGATCAATCTCCACGGAAACCCTCCCCACTTTCGAGCCAAACCCTAGCCTTGCATCGCGTGCTAGCACACGGGTGTACGGCATTTTGTCCCCGACGTGTGGATACGGTAGAGCGCTGCTACGTTGCGCGCTGTTGATCGGCTTCGGATCGGCTACGGCATCTCGCGAATCGGGCTGATTGGCGAATCGGCCGTCCCCGGCATCGGCGTCGGCTTGCGAGAATCGGCTACACCTTCGGATCGGATAGCCCCGATTGGCATTTCCGCTTGCACACTCCAATCGGTAACGATCTATCGGCCCTTACTTGCAAGTGTTCTGGTTTGCGCGGTAAAAGTTTTTGTTTTCGGCTAGCGTAGCCTTCGCGTAACCCTTCGGTGGTATCGAGCTAATCTTGCTTAGTTCGGGTTTTAGATTGGATCTGGAACAAGTTTTGCGCACGGGTTGATTAGATCAATCGGTTTACGGGATCGTTGAGGAGAGTTAATGGTAATTGCGTTCCTTGATAGTGTATCGAACGGCGTAATGTGATTACGTCGAAGCAATTTCCATATAACTCGGTTTGAGTTGGAGTTCGAGATAGCGTTCCTTGATAGTGTATCGGAACGGTATAATGTGATTATGCCGAAGCTATCTCGTAGTCCGATCTTGTTAGCGCCTCGCGCCTACGCAAACCATCTCCCTTGATAGTGTATCGGGACGGCATAATATGATTATGCCGACATGGTTTTCGTAAGCGAATTCATAGATTGGATCTATGAATTTTGTGTGGTGTTCGGGCGCTGCCGAAGCTGCGAGGGGCGGCTTCCCCTCGCGAGGGACCGCCGTGTGCGTACCCCCTTATAGGTCGTCTCGATGCCGTAGCTCTGCGATAAGTAGAAAACGTTTCTACGCCTAACTTGTTTTTGAGAGAATGCTTTGAGATGGTATGGCCCTATTGTATGTATGAGATGTATGAGATGCATGTGATGCATGTAATATTCTTTCATATGTGCAATCCACGTAATATTCTTTCATACGTGCAATGCTTGTAATATTCTTTCACGACCTGCGAGTCGATGTAATCTTCAATTAGAGCTTCTATAGTAGTAGCTTAGTTTGAAGAAATCAAGCATTCGGCACTCGAAAGAACGGTGATGAAGATGGAGATCCTGTGCACGGCATGGAGATGGAGATCACCATGTGAAGGGGGCCATACTATTTCACTATATGCTATTCTTCTTGCTTTCATATGTGATATGTTTGTTTGATAGGATAACATCCCTCGCAAAATTAAGTAGTAATGATGCCCTTCCAAATGTTGCACCGTCACACGTTATGCTCGTCAATGGTGGGTCTGCCAAAGCGAGTGACATTCTCTATCATAACACCGGGGTATATGTCGGACATATACATGCGGGAGCATTTGGTTTACTTAACAAGGCTATCAAAACAGGTTTTGGGCCTTGGGGCATAGGTTGGCGCCGGGGCATGGAGATGCCACACCAACAACAAGAGTCACATAGAGATGTGATTAGCAAGGTGTTGCTTACCGATGTTACTAATTTTCTAGCAATGATGCCAAAGCTCACTAGAAACTTAATTAACATGTGGATCTTGACCCAATACGTAACCTAGAGGGAAGGTGGAAAATACGTAATGGGAGTCTAATGTTAAATTGTTTAACAATAGACATAGCATAAACATTGTGCTAAACTTTGCTTTTACTTTGTAGAATAAATGGCGGCTAATACTACACCGGTACCTTTAATTTGCGATCTATTCTCGAAAAGGAAAAATTAAATGGAACAAACTTTATGGATTGGTATCGCAACTTGAGAATTGTTCTCAAGCAAGAGCGTAAGGAGTACGTTCTTGAAGTACCCTATCCCGAGGATTTGCCAAATAATGCCACTTTAAATGTACGAGAGAGCTTACGAGAAGCACACTAATGATGCCCTAGATATAAGTTGTCTCATGCTTGCTACAATGTCCCCCGAGCTTGAAGCAATATGAGAAAGCGATGCTCACACTATTATTCGGGACTGCGTGGCATGTTTGAGAACCAAGCTCGGGCCGAGAGGTTCAACACCTCAAAGTCCTTGTTTGCGTGCGAGCTTGTTGAGGGAATCCGTCGATCGCATGTGATAAAGATGATTGGCTATATCGAGAGTCGGAAAAACTAGGTTTTCCCCTTAGCCAAGAGTTGGCTGCGATGTGATTCTCCGGTCGCTCCCTCCGAGCTTCGAGCCATTCATATTAAACTATCATATGAACAATATGGATAGAACCTTGGCTGAATTGCATGGGATGCTAAAGACTGGCGAGGAGAGTATCCGAAAAAACGGTCATCATGTGATGATGATGCGGAAGGCAAAGCGCAAACCACACTGTCAAGAAACTTTGCACCAAGAGGAAGTTAACTCCCGATGAGATCGCGAGTGCCTCCAATGCAAAGAAGGGCAAGAAGGGGTCGGCGGCATCGATGCCGTTTGCTTCTATTGCAAGGAGACAGGCCATTGGAAGAGGAACTACAAGAAGTACATGGAGGATCTCAAAAAGAAGCAAAGTACGACTTACGCCTGGTATTAATGTTATAGACATTAATCTTGCTACTTCACCTACTTGACTCTTGGGTATTTTATACCGGATCGGTAGCTCATATTTGCAAGTCGTTGCGGGGAATGAGAAGAAGTAGAGGATTGAGAAGGGGCGAGGTGAACTGCGCGTCGGCAATGGAGCAAGCGTTGCTACGATTCTTTGTCGGCACGTACCACTTCATCTACCTTCGGGATTAGTTTTGGAATTAAATAATTGTTATTGTGTTCCAACACTATGTCAAAACGTTATTTCCGCTTCATGTTTGCAAGCGGAAGGATATGATTTTAGATCAATGAACAATGGTTGTTCAATATATCTCGAGATATGTTCTATTTTCATGCTCCATTGGTGAATGGATTATACGTTTTGAATCTTGAAGCGTCTCCCATCTATAACATTAATACGAAAGACAACTCTCTAATGATATAAACCCCACGTTTATCGGCATTGTCGCTTAGGCCATATAAATAAGAAACGCATGGAGAAGCTCCATAAGGATGGATTGCTTCACTCTCTTGATTTTGAATCATTTGAGACATGTGAGTCTTGTTTACTTGGTAAGATGACAAAGGCACCTTTCACGGGACATAGAAAGAGCAAGTGACTTATTGGCACTCGTACATATTGATGTATGTGGACCAATGAGCTCAACGGCCGAAGGAGGTTATCAGTACTTCATTACCTTTACGATGACTTTAGTAGATATGGTTATATCTACTAAAGTCCGAATCCTTTGAAAAGTTCAAAGAATTCCAGAATGAAGTACATAATCATTTAGGGAAAACAATCAAGTTTCTACGATCGGATCGTGGAGGGAATACTTGAGCCAAGAGTTTGGTAATCATCTGAAAGATTGTGGAATTGTTCCACAGTTGACTCCGCCAGGAACTCCACAATGGAATGGGGTGTCCGAACGGAGAAATCGCACCTTGTTGGACATGGTACGGTCGATGATGAGCCAAAGTGATCTTCCGTTATCCTTACGGGGATATGCTCTTGAAACAACTGCGCTCACACTAAATAGAGTTCCATCTAAGTCGGTTGAAAAGACACCATATGAGATATGGACGGGACAACCCCTAGTTTGTCTTTTCTCAAAATTTGGGGATGTGAGGCTTATGTAAAACGTTTACGTCGACAAGCTCACACCCAAATCGACAAGTGCTTCTTTGTGGGATATCCTAAGGAAACTAAGGGATATTACTTTTATAATCGGGAACAAGGCAAAGTGTTTGTCGCCCGGCACGGTGTCTTCTTGGAGAAAGAGTTTCTTTCAAGAAGGGTTAGTGGGAGCAGGGCGCATCTTGAAGAAGTTCAAGAAACACACGAAAACGTTTCAGCGACCACGGGACCACAACAGGAGGAGCAAACTGTTGCGCCACCGGTTGTAGATACACCAAGCACCACGGAGGTGCGAAAGATCACGTCGTGCACCGACCGCACAGTGCGGAACAACGTGATATATTGTTGTTGGACAACGATGAACCTAAGACCTATGAGGAAGCGATGGTGGGACCCGATTCCAACAAGTGGCTTGGAGCCATGAAATCCGAAATAGAATCCATGTACGACAATCAAGTTTGGAACTTGGTTGATCCACTGATGGTGTCAAAACCATTGAGTGTAAATGGGTTTTTAAGAAAAGGCCGATATGGATGGAAATGTTCACATCTATAAGGCGCGATTGGTGGCGAAAGGTTTTAAACAGATTCAAGGAGTTGATTATGATGAAACCTTCTCGCCCGTCACAATGCTTAAATCTATTCGGATTATCCTAGCGATTGCTGCATATTTCGATTATGAGATATGGCGAGATGGATGTCAAAACGGCTTTCCGAATGGAAACCTAAGCGAGGATGTATACATGATACAACCTCGGGGTTTTGTCGATCCAGAATCACACGGAAAGATATGCAAGCTACAAAAATCTATTTATGGATTGAAGCAAGCATCTCGGAGTTGGAATATTCGATTTGATGAAGTAATCAAAGGGTTTGGTTTCATCAAAAACAAAGAGGAGGCCTGTGTTTACAAAAAGGTCGGTGGGAGCACAATTGTATTTCTAATCTTATATGTGGATGACATATTGCGATTGGAAATGATATCCCTATGCTAGAATCCGTCAAGTCTTCATTGAAAAATAGTTTTTCCATGAAAGACTTAGGGAGGCAACATATATATTGGGCATTCGGATCTATAGAGATAGATCCAAGAGGCTAATTGGATTAAGCCAAAGTACATACATTGACAAGGTGTTGAAAAGGTTCAACATGCATGATTCCAAGAAAGGTTTCTTGCCCATGTCACATGGCATTAATCTTAGCAAGAATCGGTGTCCTCGGACACATGATGAGCGGAATAAGATGGGTATGGTTCCATATGCTTCGGCAATTGGATCCATCATGTATACCATGCTTTGTACACGCCCGAGATGTCTCGTACGCTTTGAGTGCTACGAGCAGATACCGTCGAGATCCGAGGTGAAGGTCAGCTGGATGCAGTAAAGAATATCCTTAAGTACTTGAGAAGAACTAAGGATATGTTCCTAGTCTATGGAGGTGAAGAAGAGCTCGTTGTAAGTGGTTACACCGATGCTAGCTTCCAAACAGGACAAGGATGATTATAGATCGCAATGCGGTTCGTGTTACGCTTGAACGGAGGCGCGATCAGTGGAAGAGTTCCAAGCGGGATACTGTGCTGATTCTACAACGGAGGCGAGTACATTGCTGCTCGGAAGCTGCAAAGGAGGCTGTTTGGATCAAGAAATTCGTTTCTAACTTGGTGTGATGACTAGTACGACGGTCCAATGTCTCTCTATTGTGACAATAGTGGAGCCATTGCGCAAGCCAAGGAGCCGAGGTCACATCGAAGTCCAAACACATACTTCGGCGATATCATCTCATCCGCGAGATTGTGGACAGAGGTGATGTCAAGATATGCAAAGTGCACACGGATCTCAACATAGCCGATCCGCCGACAAAACCTCTCCCTCGGCTGAAGCATGAGGCGCACACAAGAGCAATGGGTATTAGATACTTACATGATTGACTCTAGTGCAAGTGGGAGATTGTTAGTGATATGCCCTAGAGGCAACATGGAGATGTTGGATATCACGTCAATGTTTATGTATTTATGAATAAAGTGTTATTCGGTTCCATGAAATAGACATCTTGTATTGATCAATAAGTACGTGACTTATTTATGAGACTCTTTATGTATGAATCTATTTCTAAACGATCCTCGATCATATGTCATATTGTTGGAACAAATATGATTCTAAGATCGGCATGTTTATTGATTGATGATCATGTCTCATAGATCATGGGTATGAAGATACCAAATCAATAAACATGGACATATGTGTTGGAGAACACATTGTTGGATAGACCCACCATGAGACACTACGGAATTAATGTGCCATTAGTTGGTCTCGGTAGTGTTGGTACAATGTCCTTAGACCGAGATCACCATGGATTCCAACATGTGTAGTAGCCTACTTTGGGACTACCAAACGCTATTCGTATGCTGGGTAGTTATAAAGGTAGTTTTCGGGTTTGCTATGAAACATGGAGTGGGATGTGAGTGATCAAGATGGAATTTGCCCCTCCTTTGGAGAGATATCTCTGGGCCCCTCGAGGTAATGGATTATGGAAATGCATGGCCATGCTAAGTTGATTGAGGAGTCAATCAACGGACGGATAATCCAATACGGTTCGAGTGAATGGTTAAGCTATTGAAGGGATGGCACACATCTTGCCTATAGCTTAACGGTATCGTGAGGCAAAGGGATTTGTGTACACATTACAGTTCGAGCCGATATTATATTCTTGTATACTATGGTGTCAATATGTGTTGCTAGGCGCCGTGTTGATGTGTCGGCTGAGTTGGACTCGAGCCGACGGTCGGCTAAGTTAGACTATAGCCGAAACCGAGTATACCGAACCTACGGGGTCGCACGCTTAAGGGGATAGAATAGATATTCGAGTTGGACTCGGATACGGCTCGATCGGATAGGGATCCGATCGGATAGAGTCCTATGGGCTTACGACGTATGGGCGGCCAACTCTATGAGATACGGATGAGATCCGATTCAAAATAGAGTCCTAATCGGCCACTAGTCCCGGTCGGCCAACTCTATATAAAGGAGGGGGGTGGAGAGCTGCCACACGTCAATTGCATCGCGTGCAACGAAGTCGCCGAGATCAATCTCCACGGAAACCCTCCCCACTTTTGAGCCAAACCCTAGCCTTGCATCGCGTGCTAGCACACGGGTGTACGGCGTTTTGTCCCCGGACGTGTGGATACCGGTAGAGGCGCTGCTACGTTGCGCGCTGTTGATCGGCTTCGGATCGGCTACGGCATCTGCGAATCGGCTGATTGGCGAATCGGCTGTCCCGGGTATCGGCCGTCGGCTTGCGAGAATGCGCTACAACATTCGGATCGGATAGCCACGATTGGTACATTTCATTGCACACCTCCAATCGGTAACGATCTATCGGCTCTTACTTGCAAGTGTTCCTGGTTTGCGCGGTAAAAAGTTTTTGTTTTCGGCTAGCGTAGCCTCTGTGTAACCCTTCACCGCGGAAGGTATTTTTTCTCAATTATAGAGGAATCTTCTCAGCATCTTCGGGGATAAACACTGTGCATGTGACGATCATCTTGCTAGCACAACCTATATTCCCTATTGGTACTTTTCTTTTCTTAGAATTAGATGGTGGCGAACCAAAATCTTTGCTGATTAGTTGACCGGAGTCTTCCTTCTTTCTTGAGCACTGTGTCTCATCTTCGGTCTGTGTGTTGGCATACATGTCCCATGAACGGTTATGACCTTGCTCATTGAAACCATAACATGTGCCATGTGTTTCCCTCCAACCTAATGGTGGAGTTGGTGCCATCGTCTCCTAGAAACTTGACGGTATACTGGCGGGAGTCATCAGGGCTTGCATCAGAACATACTGGTGTTGCTCTTGATACTGACCTTGAGCTTGCATCTAAACTTGCATCTGCTGCTGCTGATACTGCCGTTGCATTTGCTACATCATCATGGCCATTAACTACGTCTGATTGGCCACTACCAGGGCTAGAGTTGGATTCCCAAGAGATGGAATACTCGTAGCGTTGTTCTGAGATGACCCATGAGATGGTTGGGGTTGTGATCCACTGACATAGCCTCTGGCTTTACCCATCTGCTGCGGAAGGAGAAAGAAGGGGACCAGGGAGAGGTTAAACTAAAGACGAGACCTTAATCCGCTTACAACTGATCTGATGTAAGTGAACTTTTATTCTTCAAGTTGTTTAGGCAAACAACCTAGTATGATCACATCCCCACCACTGATGTAAGCCATACACCTGCACACAGCAAACAACACATGACCTAGGAACTATTGATACTACTCTTTCGAGAAGGATTGGGTTTCGGGTAAGCTCGAGAAAACTTCACTTGATCCTCGAGAAGCGCTGACTCGGGGCTGCTTGGCTTGATCTTCTTGCTGGAAGCTTGGGGCTTGACTTGACTTCCACCGGTTGACGAGCAACTAGGTTTGTCCTCCAGGTTCAACAGCTAAAAGAGGTCGATGGGAAGGGAGAGAAATTTTGGCAAATCATTTTGCAAAGACTCCGGAGGGATAGAAGAGACATTTTCACAAATAAGGTTTTTGCAAACTTGTCCTTAGGGTTTGACCATTTGGCTTAACCTACGGTCGAGATGGCTCGATACCAACTTATCACGACCAGAAAATTCATCCTAAATTTCCGGACTATTTGCGTATTAAATCCCTGTCCAAGAATCAACTAGGGTACACAAAATATCAAATTAATACATAGATCCATACGTAAAATAAAGCATAAAATAAAATACTTACAATAGGCTCTTAGTCCTCACACCCAAAAACAGCAGCGAAAAAGAAAGACGATCCTAGCGAAGCTTCAACTTCACTCCACAGGCAAACTCAACTGGGGTCTGAGCCTTAGTCTTCTAACACCATCTTCAACTCAGAAGCACTACACTTCTGAAAAGGGGAAAATTGCAAGGCTGAGTACAACCACAGTACTCAACAAGCCACACCGAGAAATGCAGACGTGCAAGGGAAGACAAGAGTGGCTTGGCTATTTTGCATAAATGCAGTTGTAAACCTTTAATGTTTAAAAACAGTAAAATAGTTGATTAAGTTAAGTCATGTTTTATCCTCCACTGAACAACGTTGTCCCACATTGAGCAGGCCCATCCATTCCACCTGAACTAACCAGTTCCATTAATTCCAATTATTAAGTAGTGTGGGACTAATCATAGTGAATCTGGTCGATCGCACAGAACCGGAGGCACATTATTCGAAAAGTTTTACTCTGATCAGAGGTGTGCAACTTTACCCACAAGACACGATTCCACACATGTTACCATGGCCCGAAGTATGACCATGATACTGTAAAGGGGGAAATCGTGACAAGACCTTTAGCATAACTCCACTAACCAAGCGATACCACACCAAGGTTTTGCCCCCCCCCTCGAAAGGAAATAGGCAGCCCCACCCCCCCCCCCGCGTGCCATGGTGAATCCGGTAGCTGATCAACCCTTTTAACCGGGGTCGACCCAACTCCATCACGCCTACCCTCACTAGGGTACGTTGGCCAGAGGAAAGCTATACTACGAGTCAAGCAGTTGCCCATACTTGCTTGTGGTAAGCGTTGTAATTCTTCCAGGGTTTTCCATGAACCGGTCCTTAATTGCCATGGGTGCTACTATCCAAAACCATGCACCCACAGCCCACAATTATGTCATATTTTAGTTCAGATAATTATGACCAATAAGGCATGGCCACGTGTTTCGAGCTTACAACTCATCACAGACTAGAGTAATTAGTGTAATTATCCCATTTAGTAAGCTAGTGGTAATTAAGCATGACTAAGCATATAATTCTAGCTAAAATCAATATCAATGTCTAAAGCTAGTCAAATTAACACCCAATGTTAACAAAGGACGGATAATAAGTTATGAGGCACAAAAAAGCTGAAGGGTTACACGGAGGCTACGATAGCTAATAACAAAAATTCTACCACGCAAACCAGGAACCTTGCAAGTATGGGTCGATAGATCGTTACCGATTGGAGTGGAGCGCAGCGGATATAGCCAATCAGGAGCTATCAGATCCGG
This sequence comes from Oryza australiensis, assembly GCA_019925245.2. Lineage (NCBI taxonomy): Eukaryota > Viridiplantae > Streptophyta > Magnoliopsida > Poales > Poaceae > Oryza > Oryza australiensis. Next base: position 125,951 of record JAIFGZ020000377.1, on the reverse strand, counting down.
AACAGTTTTAGCCGATCACAGCCCATTTGCTAACCACAGCCGATTCCTGAGTCACCTGATCGTAGCCGATCGACCGATCTGCCGATGCCATAGCCGGTGCGACCACAGCCGATTCGCCGAGTCGCCCAACTGCGTCTGCCTCGCTCCGATGCACTCGACCGCAGCAGATTTGCAGCCGCCGAATAGCACCGTAAAGTAGCAATGCCTCTACTGGTATCCACACATCCAGGGATAGAACGCCTAACACCTGTGTGCTAGCACAAGATGCAAGGCTAGGGTTTGGCTCGGAGGTGGGGAGGGTTTTCGTGGAGATCTCGAGCTCGTCGACTTCTCATGTCGTGCGTGTTTTAATCATTGCGCCAAATCAAATTGATTCGGTTCAAAAGTGATCCCCAACTCTCCACCCTTCGCCCCTTTATATAGAGTTGCCGACTAGGCCTATAGGCCCATCAGGACTCTATTCGATCGGATTCCTATCCGGTCGATCCGTATCCGAGTCCAACTCAAATGTCTGTTCTTATCCCTTAAGCGTGCGACCCTGTAGGTTCAGGTATACTCGGTTTCGACCCGAGTCCAACTGGGCCTACCGTCAATAGCGGCGCCTAGCAGCACATATTGACACCATAGTATACAAGAATATAATATCTGTTGTGCCATCGGCAAATCGGTTGTAGTCAGATTGGCTGTGATCAGGTGTCTCAGAAATCGGCTGTGGTCAGCAAATCAGCTGTGATCGGCCAGCACTGTTCTGGATCGGATAGCTCCTGATTGGCTATATCGGTTGCGCTCCACTCCAATCGGTAACGATCTATCGACCCTTACTTGCAAGGTTCCTGTTTTGCGCGGTAGAATTTTTGGTATTAGCTAGCATAGCCTCCGCGTAACCCTTCAGTGGTATCAGAGCTCGTCGACTTCTGATGTCGTGCGTGTTTTAATCTGTTGCGCCAAATCAGATTGATTCAGTTCAAAAAGTGATCCCTAACTCTCCACCCTTTGCCCCTTTATATAGAGTGTTGGCACCTTTTTGGGAAAAAGCGCCGACATGATCGATTCACCTAAAGGTTTACGGTGGTTCTTGGTATGGAGTCGCCAACCACTTCAATCTAGCAAAAACTAGAAAAAAGTGGGTTTTGTATATCAAACCGGCTAGCGGAATCGATTTAGGTAGATACATCGATAAATACCCGTCTCGTGGGCAAACGGAAGGTTTTCAGGACAAACCTACAAAGAGATGTCGCACTCTCGCAGCGGCGGCGGACGATTTACGGCGCAAACCAAAGATGGACCAAACTAGGGTAAAGTAGAAAACATTGCTAAAAAGTAAAAGAATATAGGACAAAACGATTCAAGTAGATTTGTGTATTGTGTATGATTGCTTCTTACAATTGAACCGGCCTTGTCCCTTAAATAGGGGTTGGTCTTGCCTTCTACAAGTCCTCCTCCACATCTAATTCGGGATAGACACCTTAGGAAACCCGAGATATGCCTTTTGAAACAAGGAAACCCGAGCACCGACGAAACCTACTTGGAGTCGGGCTCTGCCGTCGAGCCGGCCACATGCCGCCGTCGGCCATCGCCCATGGGCCTGTCTGGCGGCCCATACATGGCGATTAGACCGCCCCTGGAGGAAGCCGGCAAACTTCCCAAATCTTGGCGTTTTCAATATTTTAACTCTAGGTGCCAAATTTGGGTGTAAACACATGCCCCCCTGCCTTTTATGATGAACATCGTGAATCTAAAAGCATAGAACATGTTGCCTCAGGATAATAACCAACATTACCGGCCATAGTACCTCCTAAGCATTTTGCCAAACACTCGGGAAGTATCTCTTCAAGTATCTTGCTTTCACCCTTTTATTGTAAGCCTTATCCAACCTCTTCTTCTCTTTCTTCCAAATCCTTCAAACACTTGTCGATCACCTCAACAAGATCTTGTAGTCTTCAATCGACAAATCATCTCACTTTATATATCGAAGAGAGCGCCAAGATTCACCTCTACCAAGCAAACGGCTTCTTGTGCATAGACCTACTCAAGAGGAGTAACCTTGATAGCACTATGTTTAGATATCCTGTGAACCCATAACGCTTTAGAAAGCGCCTTATGTCATATCAACTTTAAATTGATCATTATCTAAACACTTTAATAGCACTCCATCCATATTTCGGCGATATAAGTCTCCATCAAGCAAAGTGTATTTGAATACTTGCCGCCGAATTTTTTATCAAACTTAAGACTAGGATTTTCACATATTGAATCAAAGGAAATCTCTAGTCTTCTTCTGTCTCCTTGGCACAAATGTCCAAACTTACAATTAATTCAGCCTCTGAATCAAGTGTATCGTGCCCCCCAGCTCCTTGTTCAAACCCGGTCTGACCGGCCACACAATGTCGGTCAGACTGCCACCTCTCATCGGTCAAACCGGCCATACAAAGCTAGTCAGACCGCCGGCCACCTGCGGTCAGACCGGCAATGATGCGCCGGTCAGACCGCCCGTAGTCTGTGACTTCGCTAATTTTGCTCAAAGAATTAAAATCAAGCACCGGCTTTTCCAGTATTAAAAATACTCCCTTTTTAATATCATATCCAAATGCTTGTTAATCAAATAATTGGACCAAAATTCACTCTTTCTAGACATATAAAAATTATAACATACAATTAATATGCCTAGACGAATACTAATTCAAGTGGCTCTTGAAACAATAATTATCAAGGCATCAAAAACACTTAGCCACTTGAAGTATGATCAATAATGAATCACTAAAGTCATATGTCTCACATGCATGAATTCCAATAAACTACCAGTGTAAGTAATCGGCTTAAACATGTATGCAAAATATTATAACAATGCCAATGTTCCCAAAGAAAACAACTCTAGAACAAATCATCACATTGATCATTGACATTAGCCGGATTACTAAGAAGCAAAACTTCATGATGCAATAATTATGAAATCTACATCTTCGATGGTGATTCATCAAAACATGCATGATTTGGCTTTTAATAAATATCAAAGACCAATGAGCCAAATCATACTTTAAATTATATGCAAACCTACCAATTCCACCACTCAAAATTGGCATTTGCAACATGTATGCATAATATCAAATTGACAAGCAAAACACACATGTGCTAGATAGCAAGCAATGTTATAACATGGCATAGGCATATTATAATGATGAACACGATAAACCCATACCTTGCCTTAGCATCCAACAAACGGTGGTTCAAAGATGTGATGTTGTAACCATCGCCGTTCACCTTTCTTGATTTCTTCATGAGCATATTAATGTCTTGCCCCGAGCAAAATCGGCTTTCTTGATTGCACGATTTCGAAGGCAAGATAAATGCTGCAGTAGCATCCATAGCAATATGCGGAGGAGACTTACCTCTAATAACCGATAATTCTTCTCTCATCGAACTTGATTTATCACTATTCTGGGAAATAACCGGCCTCTTAATTTTTTCTCCCTTAGGTCTCCACACTTGCTTGTATATCGTTCGAGGCTTCAAATTATCACATGTTTTGTTCTCCACATCTTCGGCCTTCTTTTCTTTTTGATCTATGGCTCGAAGACGTTGTAGCCTCCTCTTTGAGAGCGAGATAAGCCAAAAGGTATCCACTTCGGCTGTGGCTGTTTTCTAGGAGCTAAGCAATGATTTTTGATATTTGTGGTGAAGTGGAAGCTCCTATGTTGCCCTCAATTTTCTTACTCATCTCAGATGCCTCCCGGTCAGACCGGCCTCTGGGACCAGTCAGACCGGCCTCTGGGACCGGTCAGACCGGCTGTGAATCGTCGGTTAGACCGGCCTAATGGCTTGGTCAGACCGGTCCTAGGCTGACAGTTAGACCGCTCAACTGTCCCGGTCAGACCACCATTGTTGGCAGTCACGATCTCGGCTTCGGTCTTCTCCGCTTATAGCTCCTTTGTCACATCTCCAGTAGGTACTTGAACATCTTGAAACTCCTCCTTGATAGTATCAACCTCTGGAGCTTTGACTTCTTTTCTCACCCACACCTTCTTCACCTTGTTCGCCTTTGATCCACCGAACCGATTCTTTTGTGAGAAACGGTCTTGTCTTGAGTTGTATGAATGTTTTGGTACTGACCTAGGCGATTCTTTCCATTCTTGACGAAACGGCATAGGTGGTTGAAGCATCCATGGCATATAATACATAACAGGATAGTCGTATAGTGATATTGGATATGGATACCATGGCACCGCAACCGGAGGTTCATATGGAGTTGATATCGTTGATGGTTCCGATTGTTTTGGCATTTTACCAAATCTCTTTCTAGGAAGCGATCTTGGTCTTTTTATATCACCAGTATGATTATCAAATCGTTGACCAGCTAATCCCTTCTTGTATTTAGCCATAAGCATCTCAAATGTGAGCTTCGGCTTCTTAATCTTTATATAACTAGATGACCCATCTTTTGTAACTTTACGATCTTCGGCCTTAGCATTATTGACCCTAATTATCTCGGGCCGAGGATCCCCAATAATAACATTCTTCCCTTTTGTGGATTCGGCTTGACTAGGCCGAATCAACACCTTTTTGTCGTCAAAATCAATAGGAACAGTAGGAAGAGAATCATGAATAATTCCTGTCTTAGCAATAGGTGTATCCGAAATAGTATCGCAATTGACCGATGAATTATCAATCGGTCATTGCCCCATCAAGCTCGCATCCTTAAAATAAGTATGAAACTCATGCTCCATTTGTGACCATGTAGAAATTGAATTAGGAGCAAGCAAACTAAACCACGTAGATGCAATGTTTGACAAAGAAAGAGGAAACAATCTTAACTTAAGCACATCATCAACATCGGCCTTACCACATTGATCAATAAATTGGCCGATATGCTCCTTTGTTGTTCTAGCATCCTCACCTGTGAATCTCATGAAGTTGGGCACCTCAAATCCTTGTGGGTATGGAACCGAATCTATATGTTCAGGATACGGCCCTTCACATGTATACAATGTTGCTTTAAACTCTATTCCATCACCATCCTGCAAGACATTGCCACTATCCTTTTCAACATTCACATGACCGATCTGTGACTTGGTCTTAGGTGACAATACTATTTCACTATCGCCTATGATACAATCCGAACCATCATTTAGTTCGGCTATATTTCTGATGATGCTATTATCTAAGCTAGCAACACAATCCAAACCAATACTTGGTTTAGCTGCACATGCATCATTGTCCAAACTAGTAACACAATCTGAACCATCACTTGGTTCGGCTATGCATGTTATTCCATCATTGTTCATAGTAACAACACAACCCGAACCAACGGTTGGTTCGGATATACTGTTTATTACATTATCATCCACACTAGCATTTAAGCTAGCATCATCCACTCGGCTTTCTTGAGCCAGAGCTTCATGAAACACATGATCAATATCAAGAAATATTTGGCCATTCAATCTCTCTTTAATAAAATCAAGCAATCCATTATATGCAATGTTGGCCAAATCTTTTTGAGTTGTATTCAAATTAAAACATCGGTTTCTAGCATCTCTAAACCTTTATATATAATCAATGACAGATTCATCATATTTTTGTTTAACCGACGTTAAACTAGATAGCTTAAGCTCAATTTCATCAGTATAAAAGCAATCATGAAATTGTTGTTCTAACTGAGCCCAAGTATGAATAGAGTTAGCCGGTAAAGATGTAAACCATGTAAAAGCAGTACCAGATAGAGATAAGGAAAATAAGCACAATGTAAAAAGCATTCAAAGTGCTAACCTCCCCACATTGCGCTAGAATTGGCCGATATGCTCCCATGTGGTCCCATTATCCTCTCCATTGAATTTGGTGAACTTAGGGACTCTATAACCATGAGGATATGGGAAGTTATTGAAATAGTCAGGATACGGCTTTTGGTAAACCTTAGCATGATTCCTGGGCTCAATTCCGAATGACTCTAATAATGTTCCTAATTTGGTCCTCCATATTTTTAGGCCTAGGCGGGTCGGGCAAGACCGGCGGCCTGAAAGGTGGCTGTCGCGACGCAATATTATCATATTGGCCATGCCCCGTGTCGCAAGGGTATCCCCTATTAGAATCGTTGTATTGATTGGGAACGTGTGGGGGAATTTGTGCATGAACAGTAGCCACGGGGAGTCGTGTGGGGACGTGGTACAAGACCGAGTTGCCCGTGATTGGGTACGGGCGCTGGTCGACCGCCGGGGCCCGGTCGGCGGCTATAAGGCGTGGTCCGACTGGCTATATAGCTGCCGGTCAGACCGGTGCAGTATGGGTTCGGGCCGGCCTGACGGCTGGTCCGACCGATGTATGGCGAGTCTTACGACATTGGGCACTTGGCCGGTCGGACCGACGTAAGGCGACCAGTCGACCGGCCATAGGGCCTGGCCGACCGCCATATCACTAGCGTCCGGTCGACCGATCCGTCGGGCAGTTAGACCGAGATACGGTGGGCCGGTCGAGCCGACGTGGTCGAGCCGGTCGGCGGACGGTAGTAGGGCTGATCAGACCGACAGAGGCGGCAGAACTATTTTTGCCGGGGCCTTGGGCAATCGCCCCGTTGGTTTTGCTAAATATGTGGTTCACAGGGGGCTAGCTCCCACTTGCAATCGAGGTAGGTGGCGAATCGGTCGCGGGAAGACCGGATTTGCCACTCATGTGTGCCCTAAACAATCTATTAAAACAAGCCTCCATAGCGGATTCACTCTTATTGTTTACGGCGGCGATATGGACTCATCCATCGTACTAGCAACAAGTTTTTGAATAGGAATAGAGACGTGATTAGCGCTTACCTTGCCGCGAGTTACCTTGAGCGGGCTCCCGGGCTTGATGATGATGCCTTGTCGCGTTTTAGGGCAAGATTGATCTAGCACTTCTTGCGTGATCGCCCGAATGCACTCCTCCATGATTTGGCGAGCCTCCCCATCCAAGTCGTCCAACGATATGTGGACAACGTTGGATGGCTCCACGTCTTGCGCCGCTTGCTTGGACATGGTGGCGTCGAATCCGAGTTGGCGTCGTGTCTTCCCCAGCGGAGTCGCCAAAAATCATGTTGGCACCTTTTTGGGCAAAGGCGCCGACACGATCGATTTACCTAAAGATTTGCGGTGGTTCTTGGTATGGAGTTTTGTAGATCAAACCGGCTAGCGGAACCGATTTAGGTAGATAGATCGATAAATACCCGTCTCGTGGGCAAACGGAAGGTTTTCAGGACAAACCTACAAAGAGATGTCGCACTCTCACAGCGGCGGCGGACGGTTTACGGCGCAAACCGACAAAGATGGACTAAACTAGAGTAAAGTAGAAAACATTGCTGAAAAGTAAAAGAATATAGGAAAAAATGATTCAAGTAGATTTGTGTATTGTGTATGATTGCTTCTTACAATTGAACCGGCCTTGTCCCTTAAATAGGGGTTGGTCTTGCCTTCTACAAGTCCTCCTCCACGTCCAATTCGGGATAGACACCTTAGGAAACCCGAGATATGCCTTTTGAAACAAGGAAACCCGAGCACCGACGAAACCTACTTGGAATCGGACTCTGCCGATCGGACCGACCACATGCCGTCGGTCGGCCGGCCCATGGGCCGCGACCGGCCCATACATGGCGATTAGACCAGCCCTCCGGAGGAAACCGGCAAACTTCCCAAATCTTGGCAATTTTCCCTATTTTAACTCTAGGTGCCAAATTTGGGTGTAAACATAGAGTTGCCAACTGGGCCTATAGGCCCATCAGAACTCTATCTGATCGGATCCCTATCCGATCGAGCCGTATCCGAGTCCAACTCGAATGCCTGTTCTTATCCCCTTAAGCGTGCGACCCTATAGGTTCAGGTATACTCGGTTTCGACCCGAGTCCAACTCGGCCGACCGTCAATAGCGGCGCCTAGCATCACATATTGACACCATAGTATATAAGAATATAATATCGGCTCTAAACCTGTAATGTGTACATAATTCTTTTGCCTCATGATACTAATTAAGCTATAGGCAAGATGTGTGCCATCCTATCAATAGCTTAATCATTCACTCAAACCATATTGGATTATTTGTCTATTGATTGACTCCTCAATCAACTCGGCAAGACCATGCACTTCCATAATCCATTACCTCGAGGGGCCCAGAGATATCTCTCCAAAGGAGGGGATTATTCCATCTTGATCGCTCACATCCCACTCCATGTTTCATAGCAAACCCGAAGACTACTTTTATAACTACCCAGTTACGGAATAGCGTTTGGTAGTCCCAAAGTAGGTTACTACACATGTCAGAATCCATGATGATCTCAGGTCTAAGGACTTTGCACGACCACTACTTGAGACCAGCTAATGGCACATTAATTCCTATAGTGTCTCATGGTGGGTCCATCCAACAATGTGTTCTCTAACACATGTCCACGTATATTGATTTGGTATCTCCATACCATGATCTATGAGACATGATCATCAATCAATAAACATGTTGATCTTAGAATCATATTTGTTCCAACAATATGACATGTGGTCAGGGATCATTTAGAAATAGATTCATACATAAAGAGTCTCATAAATAAGTCATGTACTTATTTATCAATACAAGTTGTCTATTTCATGGAACTGAATAACACTTTATTCATTTATACATAAACATTGACCATGATATCCAACATCTCCATGTTGCCTCTAGGGCATATCACTAACACAAGAAGATAGGTAATCCATCATTTCATGTAATTAGCAAAGCAATGCAATTTTATTTGCAAACAGTAAAACATTTATAAAAATAGGATCAATATGCTTCAAGAGAAGTTTGACTTGCCTTGCTTCTTCAAATAGACATCTGGACTCTTTTCCTCGCGAGTGCAAACTCCAAAAACAGCAGAATCTACACGCTGTCAGGCAAAACGAGGAAAAACCCTAATAAGAACCAAATAACAGTATATGAAAAGTAAACAAACATGTAGAGCTCAATTTTAGTTGAATTTTGCAATTTGAATGGCCCAATCTGGAGTTCAAATGGATTATATATGAATTTAGAAGTTTTCGACCATTTAAATGAATTCTGAAAATTAAAATAATTTATTGCACAATTTTTAATTATTTTTCAAAGGAAAAAGGGTGATGCTGACGTCAGCAGCCCAGGGCTGGCGTTAGCGGCACGAGCACGAGATTCACAAACCGAATGCGACGTCGGTAGGCGGGGCGATGTCGGCCGGCCGACGCAAGCGAGGCTGATGTCGCCAGCACAAGGGATGATGTCGGCGGAGGGACGGCGGTCCACGCGCAGTCCACGGGCGAGCGCACCACGTGGCACTGACGTGGCAGCCACGCGAACTCCACGCAGCAGCCACGCGGGCGACCGGATGGAAGGCCCGGATCTATCCCGAGACAGGTCGAGCGACGAAGGATGAAAGAGGGACGGCGGCAAGGTGATGAGTGCGGAGAGCACAGGAGGAGTGCAGAAGAGAGAGGGGGAGGCTTACCGAGCACTCGGGACGACGAAACGGACGGCGGGCGAGCGGCGATGAGCGGGGATGTCGGCCGACACTCGGGACCAGCGTGGGCAGCGGGCTCCGGCGGTGACTAGAGGCTGCGGAGAGGTGGCAGAGGAACGGTGAGGCACGGCGGAGCTGGAGAGTGAACCGGCTACGCTCGGGAGACGGCGTGACGGTGGGAAATGGCGGCCAAAGGAGAGCGGGAAGGCGGCAGCTAAGGAAATACGGCGAGGAGGGTGTTTCGGTTATGGCCCGGAGGCGGGAGGTGGCGGCCGGGGTTCGGCGTGTTGTAGGAAAGGCGGCAGCGACCTTAGCACGCGGCAGCGGCATTTGGAGCAATGGCGATTGTCGGTCGGAGGCGACAAGCGGGCCGGAGGCGACAAGCGGTGGTGGGGTTCGGGATTTGCGGCGATGGGGCAGTTTCGGTGACTAGCAATGGGCAGGGAGAGGCGGCCGAGGTGCGGGGCTATGCGGCGAACACGACGGTGAGCTCGGCTTGCGACGGCGATGCTTGGAGCGGCGGCAGCGCACGACTGAAGCTCGGCGGCGAGCGGTGGAGGAAGGAGGAACGCGGGGAGAGTGCTAGGGTTCGCGGGGAGCTCAGGCAAATCGGTAAACCAGAGAGGAGGAGCCCGACTACCTTTATAGGGGTTTGGGAGACCGGATAGCGCACAGATGGCCACGGATTTCTCGTTGTCCGTTGTGGACTCGGAGAGGCGGCGGTGGCGGAGCGTTAGGGTTTGGCCGACGGCGCGGATAAGGCGGCGCGGGTCAGGTGCAGCTAGCGCAGCTATGGTGCAGCACGGAAACGAGCAGGATGCATAGGGGAGTGGCGCAGGCGGTGGAGATGGCACGGCGGTGGCCGGGAGACGCGGGTGGAAGGTCGGGGACAACCCCGACAGGTGGGGCCCACCTGTCGGTGGCTCAGGGGAAGAGAGAGGGGCTGACAAGCGGGGTCCACTCGACAGTGGTTCGGGGGAAAGTGGGGTGTGAAATGGACTTTGGCACGGCGTGGGAGGGAAATGAGCCGAGCCCGAGGCTGGTGGGAAGAGAGAGGAAAGGCGGCGGCGTGAGCTGGACCGCAAGGAGAAAAGGCGGACTTTTTGGGCCATTTTCGACCTAGAGCAAGAAGGAGGATTTTTAATTAGTTTTCATTTAAATTAATCACATAAATGATTTTTGAATTTTTATAAATACTTCTAGTGTTCGAATAATTCCAAGAAAACTCGAAAATTGATGGACACTCAAAGTATTTAATAAAAATATCACCATCTCATTAATTATTAATATATTTATTTAAATAATTATTGAAATGTTCTTTGTATTATTACAATTATTTTTGGAGCTCCAAAATTTCACGAAAAATTTCATAGAGTATTTTAGGGCATGGAGAATATTTTAAAAATATTTCCAACCATGATTTTTAAAGGAAAATTTGATTTCGTTATTTAATTCACTTGACTTTGCTTTTCCTTTTATTCAATTTCTTGGAAATGATTTACTTAATGATTTTAAATCCTGAACGAAAATTGGGTTGTGACAAGGTCATTCCATAGAGACAAGTCCCACATTAACTGCCTTGCAGTTCTAGCCTACGGTCGACCGCTGCGTGAGGGAGGCCGATGGGACAAGGCTGATATCATCTCCTTCCTTGGCTAATCAGAGAGATCTTTGGCTCATCTAAGCCCATCGACCTCCAGGGGCCATAAAAACAAGCTACCAAATGGTAAACCTACCCTCGCCCTACCTTCTACAGTCTCTAATGTCAGTTTTGCTACTCCCCTAGTGCAAAGTTCTGTGAGGCGCAGTACCAAGAGGAATTCTAATCTCAATGGTTTCTTCTGTCCGACAGTGAGACTGGACACGAACCACTCCAAGAAGCGAACGATTGTCGTCGTGCAAATCAACGAAACAACTGGAATGGAGGGGCCGGTATAGTTGTCGATGCTTCAAGGGTGGGGGATCAACTGTGGAGTGGCTCCTGGCGAACTCACCGATGAGGTCCTGATGCAGAATGTGCACAATGGTGATGACAATATCGACAACAATGACAATTAGGGCTCCTGTTGGCCCCAATCTCCCCCCTAAACTTATCTGCCACTTTATCAAGTTTGATTTTTTGTATCTCGATGTGATGGATGAATGTATCATTTGCTTAGACGTTGGACGGCTTAACTTTGGCTTCATGACTATGATTTACCTGGTGGCTTATTGTTATCTTTTCTTTAGTCCAATGGTAATCCTGTGCTTAGCTGCCTCTATTCTGTCTGAGGTCCATACTTTTATCCCCAATAGTCCCATCTTGCTAGTCATTATGGGTAACCTGATCGACTATACTTTCTTTATCAATGAGTACGTGTGACTGGTTTATTCTCTACTGGAATATTCGGGGAATTAATGCCCGAGCCAAATGGGAAGCGGTTAGAAATAAGATTGAGGAGAGTGCATGTGTTGCCTCTAGGAAACAAAAAGGGAGCATTTTGATAAAGCTTTCATCAGAAACTTTGCCCCCCGCTGTTTTGACAACTTTGATTTTATTCCCTCGATGGGAGCCTCAGGGGTTATCCTAGTGCTTTTGAACAACGGTATCTTTGCGGGTCTGGTCTTGGATAAGCAAAGATTTGGTATTACAGTTAGCTTTAAGTCTTTGCACAATCTTGACTCATGGAAGCTGACAATAGTTTATGGTCCTTGCGAAGAACGTGCTCATTCAGAGTTTATCACTTGGTTTAAAGGCCATAACATTCAGGGCAGTGAAAACTGGATTTTCCTTGGGGATTTCAACTTTTACAGATCTATAAACAACAGAAATAAGCTAGGAGGCAACATCTTGGATACCCTAATCTTTAGTGAAGCAATTGGCCATCTGGGTCTCATTGAGTTGCCTTTGAAGGGGAGAGCTTACACGTGGAGTAACATGCATTCGGATCCCCTTCTAGAACAATTATACTGGTTCTTCACATCCACAAACTGGACCCTTGATTTCCCAAATACCTCTGTAATGCCCCTCGCCAAGATCACTTCTGATCTTATACCCTGCAAAATTGTCATCAGCACAAACATCCCAAAGGGCCAAAAGCAAGCATCTTCTGTTTTGAAAATTATTGGACTGAACAGAGGGACTTCTTGGAGACAGTGGCAATGTGTTGGGCGCCCAACACATACCTGATGCAGCAAAAAATATCTCAGCAAAGTTCAAAAATCTCAGGGCCACCTTGAAATGGAGAGTGATTCATCATGATGTTTGAGAATATCCAAATGATTTGAATTTCCATTGGGAAGAAAAATTTCGAAGTTTAGAGTTGGGGATTTAAATATAGAATAGAATAGGGTTGTGGATTTATAAAAATATCTATTTGGGATCAAAACATTATTTTGGTGGTTGAGTAATATTAATTAGTGGGCAAAATGAGTGATAAAATATTTTAAAGGATATATAAGAAGTCTGAAATTATTTTGAATCAAAATCGTATTTTCCGGAATTTAGGAAAAAACAAATGAATTAAATATTTAAAATGTATTTTGTAAAAATAATAAAAGTGAGTGAAATAGGTTGAAAACATATTTTACAATTTAATTTTGGGTGTGCTATATTTTATTTCAAATTTTAAAGGTGAAAAGAAATAGAGATGAAAGATAAAATATAATAAAATGATATGCAAGGGAACAAGTAAAAAGAATATGTAAAAATTTATGTAATAATAATAATATGGGGAAAAAGATTAAAGTCTAAAATTAAATTACAATTGAGGCCAAAGCTACATTTTTTAATTATGGGTGAAGTGTAGAAAATAAAAAAAGGAAATAAAACCTATAAAATATATATATAATATGCAATAATCAAAATGGACAAAAAGGATTGGAAATATAGGATTAAATTAAATTTATGATTAAATCAAATCATATTTTAAATTTATGGGTGAAGGCAAAAAGGAATGGAGAAGGATAGAATTTAAATCGAAAATTTGGGAAAATAGAAAAGTGCACTGTTCATATTGCGCCACGTGTTCGACCAAGTTTTGGCCTCCCGGCCACGCGCGACGCGCGTGCGCCGCCGCGCGCCGCGCGCCGAGCCCGGCCCCCACTCCGCCGCCCGCGCGCGCCACGCGCCGCCCGCGTCCGGACCCCACCGTCCTCCCGCGTCGCGCCTGCGCCCACGCCGTACCGGCCCCTACCCGCACCGCGCACCCGGTCGTCGCGTCGTGCCCGCCCTCGCCTGGCCCCGTCCCACACGTTGCCACGTGTCGCGCCGCCAGCCGCCCGGGCCCCCTTTCCTCTCTCTCTCGCCAAAGCATTATAAAAGGGGTGCACGAGTCTCTCCCGTTCTCCCCACCTCCGCCGCTCGCTCTCTCTCGTTTCTCCTCTCTCTCTCGTCGCCGCGCCGCTATTTCGCCACCTCGCGAGCCATCGCCGCCGCAAGACACCACCGCCCACGCCAGGTTCGCCGCTGCACCGGTGAGCCGCCGTCCTCCTCATTTTTCCCCTTCCCGTAGCGCCGTGCTGTCGCCGCCGCTTAGCCGCGCCGCAGCCGCTCGGCCCAGCCGAGGGGGGCGTAGACGGAGGGTGGTAGAGGAGAGAGAAGGAAGCAGGGGAGGGTAGAAAAAAAAGAGAAAAGAAAAAGAAAAAGGGAAAAAAAGAAAAATAGGAAAAAATTTGGAAAAATCTAGAAAATATTGGGAAGAACTTTTGGGAAATATTTCGGAAAATATTTGGGAAAAAATATATAGTTTTCTCATATATTTTCTCGGAAACAAATTCGGATTTCAAAAAATAATTAGGGGTCAGCTAATAAAATATGAATTTGGACATATTTAACCGTTGCGTAGTTTATTATCTAGGAATTTATTTACAACTTAGCTTGTCGTCAAATATTATTTTTAATATATGGATTTTCTAAACCTAAAATTCTAAATTACTTAGTATAGCGTCTAAGCTTCACGGATAATTATTTGTTTTCGGATTCAGTTATTTTTAACCCTATTGTCGGCCCAATAAAATTTGGATAAAAATTAGAAGTTAACCATTTCCTTTTTACTATTATATTTTGAGTCACCAACCGTGATATTTCTCAAAATTAAAATGTATTAACTCGAGATAATGCCACATCATGATTAATTAAATCGATTCGACGCAAAACTTCAAATCCTTATAACTCTTTCGCTTTAACTCGGATTTCGCCGAAACTCGAACCTAAATCTACGTACGGTCATAGCCTAGTATTAGGAGCCGCTTTCGCGATTCATTTGGCTTTTATTGGATCTTATTGGATTTTATTTGAATTCTAATCGAATTCAAATTGGATTTCTCGCGTGTATGATGAGTCCGAGGAACCGTCGAGAACGTCGAAGACTCAAGCCAACAAGGTCACGAGCAAGGCAAGTCAACACTCCCTTTGAACATATTGATCCTATTTTTGCGAAATGGTGTTGATTTAAACTTCAAAACATGCATGTTGTACACAAATGAATACCTATGCTTGATGTACCATGTCTTGATATTGATTACCCTTAGAAATATTCTTTGTAACCCTCGATGTGATACAACCGGAGGATATCTTCGGTAAAATGCTTAGCCATGCTTATACTAGAATCTTGCATATTCATATTTTTACAAAATGATATATGCTTGGGCAACTACCTTAAGGGAAGGTAGTTGAGATACGGCATGTGAAGATATGAGCGCCACATTGCCTTGATCATGATGAAAATAGTTTTGATGGAAGAAATGAAAAGTATAAAACCAATGTTTTTAGACTGGGGCGGATGGATGGATTTTGGTGGATTTCGGGAAAAGCAAGAATCGCCCCTGGTCGATTAAGGACTGAGGCATGAGACTTATAACTTAGAACGAGCCAGTACAACCGTACTTTTCGAATGGGTATAGACCTAGCGGAGTAGATAGCCGAGCAGAGGTAGTATCCCTGCATAGTGGTTCAGGTGTAGGTTTTGAGTTAAGGACCTACCAATAGGTAGAGTGTCCTAAGCATACCAATGGTAGAGTGCCGTGATTGTGATGAGACAAAAGGCCTTTATGTGAATAATAAACTGAACTTAACAATGACTTAAAGATTAAGTGAGTTTTCTCTCTTACCCCGGGAACGCCAGAACTCCTCTCACTGCTAGGAAATGACGGCTAGAGTGCATGAGGACTTAAGTTCATGGAGCGGGTACTGCCAAAGTGAGGTTATCGAAAGGCTTTGCCGTGACCATCCCATATGAGGGGATGAAAGCTCATTCAATGAGCAGTTGCGGAGTACGGGTAAAGTGTACATCCACTGCATTGTGAGTAAATCAATCTATTCGAATAGCTGTGCTCACGGTTAATGAGCGACGTGACAAGTTTCTCCCGTGGCTAGACTCATTAATGTTAAAATGATGGGTTGGTATGCATAATGATTTTTGTGCTCGCGGACTCAACTTCTCGACCTGAGAGAAGGGATAGACTCCCCAGAAAAACCATGACGATCCGAAGACGGGAAACCATCCTCGGTATCATGATGGATGGCAGACAGAACCGTCACCGATTTAATATACTTTGAAACTAAAACTTGACTGGCTAGATGTTAGGTTTGTGAAATGATTTGCAAAAGTTGGCTTTGTGCAAATAAACCATAGCCACCCTTTGAATGACCCTATCATGTGCATCATTCCGTGTTGGCTTGCTGAGTACGTTGGGTACTCACCCTTGCTATACGCAAAAACCTTCAGATGGTGGAAACGAAGAACTGGAGGACCCCTATGCTTACTACCAGGATGAATGAAGACAACGGAGCGCAATAGGTCTTAGTCCCCAGTCGTTGCCTGTAGGCGATCGACATGCCGCTGCCTTCCGTCTGCTATCTTATCTAATTTCTGTTTTCGGTTGTATCAGACCGGTAGGTCCTATATGTATTGGATATTGCCTTCGGGCTTATTATTGTAATACTTTTGGTGTAAGAATATGCGTGCACTTTGGATAATTCAGTACTGTATTCGTGGGTACCAAACTACTCAATCCAGGGAAATGGTACTGTGAACACGAATGATTCCCGTTCCAAAAACAGGAGTCCACAGAGCTGGTATCAAAGCAATGCGACTGTAGGATAAGACCAACTAGCGCCCTACCCCTTTATAGCTGGTTAAAGGGAAATATCCCTACATAGGATTATTTTGAAAATACAGATTATTTTACAAAAACAAATATGTTTTCCCTACACCCTTGACCCCAATTCTCTACGAGCATTTGATCTTTACCACTACTTTTCTCTAACCCTAATCTATCTTCAAAAATAGATGCCAGCCTATGACCATGTTGGAACTTGGGAGATTGTTTAACCCACTAAAACAATGAGAGTACAAAGAATAAGGCCCCATCCATAGCTTAACCTCTACTTTTCTTTTTCTCTCTGACAATAGATGGGCAAAGCCAAGGGCAGTAAATTAAGATCCCAGCAGTCTCATGGATTAACCCAGAGCAACCCTGTGGACACTCCACCTCCTTTCCCTGTGAACCCGACCTTAGCCCAGGTAGTGGCTAACCAGACATAGCTAATGACCATGATGATGCAACTGATGCAACGACTGTTCCAACAGCAACAGATGCAAACTAAGGGTTGGTACCCAGAGCAACGTCAGTACGTTCCGTCGCAAACCCTGATGACTCCCACAAGTATACTGTCAAGCCCACAGAGAGCGGTAACACCAAACCCACCATTAGGATGGAAGGAAACACTTGACCCCCACTACGATTCCATGGAACAAGGACATGGAGTAAAGAACAGTACATGGGACGAGTACACCAGGACCCCGATCGAGAGAGAGAGAATCAGTGCGGAAGAAAGGATAAAGAATCCAATCAAACAACCAGCCAAGGTTTCAGTTCGCCACCATCTAACCCCAAGAAAAGGAAGTCACCAAGGTGAAATAAAGGTGGCACTGGCAAGATGATCGTCACCAGCACAGTGTGTACCCCTGAAGATGCGGAGGAGATTCCCCGACGTCTATGGAGGAATGTGCACTGCTTTAACTATGGAGAGTTAGGGCACTATGCCAATGACTGTCCTAGGACAACTACCACACCGTTTTGCACTCCAACACCTATCCTAGCAGCCCCAAGGAAAAAGAATGTGACTTGCTTCAACTGTGAGGAATTTGGGCACTATGCCAACCAATGCCCCAAGCCACGCAGCATCCCTCCTCTTACCGGTGCTAATGCAACAGCCATAGGTGGCAACCCCAGATTGGGCGACAGCCCAAACAACTAGACAAGAAGTCTGCATCAGTTCTGGTCTTGCTTTGGAAGGAATTAAGACAGCAACAACCATGCCCCTAGCCTTATGAATGAAAACCCTAGATCGATATTAGTGATATTGTATTGTGTTGTATGGGACTACACATGTCCAATGTATCCCCATGATGTAACATCTATGAACTGATATGAAGTTCCATGCTATGTCTTAAATGAGTTTATTCCACCAAGCTTGCTTCGAAAGATCACCTTAAACAACTTGAAGAAAAAAATCCTTAGAATCGTGACCTTAGTCGATCCAATCTCTTACCCCATCTATACTCCTCAGATGGCGCACCGTCGCAGAGCCTCATCAACCAACAAAAACCCGCCGGAGCCTAACCTCTCCGCCCTAGCAGAGGTCATGGCTTTACAAACCCAACTGCTTCAAGCCATTGCCAACAACCAAGGACAACGCGGAGGATCAAGCTTAGGCGAGTTTGTGCGAGCCAAGCCGCCAACATTCTCCACGGCAGAGGAACCGATGGATGCTGAAGATTGGTTGAGGGTAATAGAGAAGAAGTTGACTCTCGTCCGAGTACGGGAAGCTGACAGAGTCATCTTCGCCACCAACCAGCTGGAAGGTCCCACAAGTGACTGGTGGGACACCTACAAAGAGACTCGGGCTGAAGATGTCGGAGAAACAACCTGGGAGGAATTCACGGCCGCCTTCCGTGAAAATTTTGTACCCGCCGCGGTCGTGAGGATGAAGAAGAATGAGTTCCGTAGGTTGCGCCAAGGCAACACCTCGGTGCAAGAATACCTCAACAAGTTCACACAGCTTGCCCGTTACGCCACAAGTGACCTGACGGATGAAGAAGAGACGATGGATAAATTTATCGAAGGACTGAACGACGAGCTGAGAGGACCGATGATCGGTCAAGTCCACGCCAGTTTCCAAAGCCTCATCAACAAGGTCGTAAGGCTTGAGCATGACCAAAGGATGGTTGAAAACAACCGAAAGAGAAGGCTTGCTCAAGCCCGTCCAATTCAAGGGACATCTCAGCGACCCATAGGAGCAACACCAACAGGATGGAAACCAGCCATCATAACGGCCAATCGTCCCTCTGTACCCAACAACACTAGCAGGCCACCGGCAACACCTTTTCGCACCCCGGCCCCCACTTTGGCAGCACCAGGAAACCAGAACGTTAATTGCTTCAACTGCGGAGAATTCGGGCATTATGCCAATCAATGTCCCAAACCGCACAACACACCCAACCGTACTGAGCCAATGCCACGGTTGTGAGAGGAAACCCTATCCCGGCGCTCGGACGAAGCTTGTTCAGAACGCCCCAGCCGAAGGAGGCTACCACCGGATTTCGCCGTGGCCAAGTGAACCACGCGCGTGCAGAAGAAGCTCAGGAGGACCAAGTCGTGCTAATGGGTATGTTCTCTATCCATTCTGCACCGATTAAAGTTTTGGTTGATCCTGGAGCTTAGCATTCTTCCATAACCTCAAAAACAAGCACAGAACATAACCTACGTCTGGTAGACCTTAAGAGACCCATAATAGTACATTCACCCAGGAGAGATATAGCTGTACCCCATACCGACACCAATATGCCCATCTGAAGTGGAGACATAGTATTTTCTTCAAGTGTCATGATACAGCCACAGACCCTCAGTATCACTCTAGCATGGACCAGTTGACTGGGAACAAGATAACCTATGACCAAGAGATAGTCACCATGATCACCCCAAGGATTTCACCATAGACCAAGATACAATGAGGTATTAGCAAACCACGAGGAAAATCACCATACCCAGGGGCGAAGGAATCGCAAACAATGACTCAGGAAACCCAGCCCCGGATATGATAGGAAGAGCCCATTCCGGTGAACCATTCCTACTCAAAGGTTGAAAGAAAAGCCTAGGAGATCGACGGATAAACCCAAAAAAGAAGGGCAAGCTTGAACTTATTGTTAGGGAGTAGAGTGACATGACCATGGAATCTCAGAGTGGACACTATGTTGAAGCTAGGTAAAACCAAACCTTCTCTAGATAACCTCTTGTCGCCCACCAAAATCACACGACTGCAATCCTACCAGGATCACCACCTGTCTGCAGCTAAAGGTTCCAATAGTTTAGAACAGCAAGTCTATTATACAACTTAAGGAAATTAGAGACCTACTGAATCCTGCATGCTTGAAGGATGCCCCAAGGATTAAGAGCTGACAACATCATGTTATCTGAAATAAAGAATCGAAGTGAACCACCCTTAGAAACTCAGTAATAGATTCTTGCGTCACCCGGAGCAGCCAACCTATTCGTCATTCTGTTAAGAAAAAGTCCTAACGGATCCATCGTACATGTTTATAACGACCGACTCCCAATCACGACCCGACCCAAATCTCGGGAACGAGATTTATTGTTACGGGGGTAGGTTTGTAACACACTAAAAATCGGAGAATTTAAAACCAGGAATTGAAAATCGGAACTTACAAAAACTTTTGGCTATTTGCTTCTCATCGTGTTTAGTGCCTCTTATTTGCCAACTTTGTTGCATAAATTTATATGGAGAGTGATTCATCTTGATGTTTGAGAAAATCCAAACGATTTGAATTTCCATTGGGAAGAAAAATTTTGAAGTTTAGAGTTGAGGATTTAAATATAAAATAGAATAGGGTTGTGAATTTATAAAAATATATATTTTGGACCAAAACATTATTTTGGTGGTTGAGTAATATTAATTAGTGGGCAAAATGAGTGATAAAATATTTTTAAAGGATATATATGAAGTCTGGAAATTATTTTGAATCAAAATCACATTTTCGGAATTTAGGAAAAAACAAATGAATTAAATATGTAAAATATATCTTGTAAAAATAATAAAAGTGGGTGAAATAGGTTGAAAACATATTTTACAATTTAATTTTAGGTGTGCTATATTTTATCTCAAATTTTAGGGGTGAAAGGAAATAGAGAGGAAAGATAAAATATAATAAAATGATATGCAAGGGAACAAGTAAAAAGAATATGTAAAAATTTATGTAATAATAATAATATGGGAAAAGATTAAAGTCTAAAATTGAATTACAATTGAGGCCAAAGCTAAATTTTTTTAATTATGGGTGAAGTGTAGAAAATAAAAGAAGGAAATAAAACCTATAATATATATATATATAAAAATATATATATAATATGCAATAATCAAAATGGACAAAAGGGTTGGAAATATAGGATTAAATTAAATTTATGATTTAATCAAATCATATTTTAAATTTATGGGTGAAGGCAAAAAGGAATGGAGAAGAATAGAATTTAAATCGGAAATTCGAGAAAATAGAAAAGTGCACTTGTTCATATTGCGCCACGTGTTCGACCAAGTTCGGCCCTCTGGCCGCGCGCGCGCGCGAGCCTGGCCCCCACTCCGCGCGCCACGTGTCGTGCTCGCGCCGCGTCCCGGCCCCGCGCCCGCGCCACGCCACGCACGGCCGCCGCTCGCGCTCGCCGCGCCCTCCGCCGCCAGCCTGTGCCGCGCCGCCCGTGCACGCGCGCCACCGCTGCCGCCGCGCGCGCCACGCGTCGCCCGCGTCCGGACCCCGCCGTCCTCCCGCGCGCGCCCGCGCCCACGCCGTATCGGCCCCCGCCGCGCCGCGCGCCGCAACCGCCCGGGCCCCTTCCTCTCTCTCTCGCCGGAGCACTATAAAAGGGGGCACGAGTCTCTCCCGTTCTTCCCACCTCCGCCGCTCGCTTCTCTCTCGTTTCTCCTCTCTCTCGTCGCCGCCGCCGCCATTTCGCCTCCTCGCGAGCCATCGCCACCGCACGACACCACCGCCCGCGCCGGTTCGCCGCCGCCGTTCGCCGCCGCACGGTGAGCCGCCGTCCTCCTCATTTTCCCCTTCCCGTAGCGTCGTCTTGTCGCCGCCGTCCGCGCGCCGCCGCAGCCGCTGGCCCGGCCGGGGGCGTAGACGGAGGGTGGTAGAGGAGAGAGAAGGAAACAGGGGAGGGTAGAAAAAAGAGAAAAGAAAAGAAAAGGGAAAGAAAAAAAGAAAAAAAGGAAAAATTTGGAAAAATCTAGAAAATATTGGGAAGAACTTTTGGGAAATATTTGGGAAAATATTTGGGAAAAAATATATAGTTTTCTCATATATTTTCTGAAACAAATTCGGATTTCAAAAAATAATTAGGGGCGGCTAATAAAATATGAATTTGGACATATTTAACCGTTGCGTAGTTTATTATCTAGGAATTTATTTACAACTTAGCTTGTCGTCAAATATTATTTTTAATATATAGATTTTCTAAACCTAAAATTCTAAATTACTTAGTATAGCGTCTAAGCTTCACGGATAATTATTTATTTTCGGATTCAGTTATTTTTAACCCTATAGCTTGTCGGCCCAATAAAATTTGGATAAAAATTAGAAGTTAACCATTTCCTTTTTACTATTATATTTTGAGTCACCAACCGTGATATTTCTCAAAATTAAAATGTATTAACTCGAGATAATGCCACATCATGATTAATTAAATCGATTCGACGCAAAACTTCAAATCCTTATAACTCTTTCGCTTTAACTCGGATTTCGCCGAAACTCGAACCTAAATCTACGTACGGTCATAGCCTAGTATTAGGAGCCGCTTTCGCGATTCATTTGGCTTTTATTGGATCTTATTGGATTTTATTTGAATTCTAATCGAATTCAAATTGGATTTCTCGCGTGTATGATGAGTCCGAGGGAACCGTCGAGAACGTCGAAGACTCAAGCCAACAAGGTCACGAGCAAGGCAAGTCAACACTCCCCTTTGAACATATTGATCCTATTTTTGTGAAATGGTGTTGATTTAAACTTCAAAACATGCATGTTGTACACAAATGAATACCTATGCTTGATGTACCATGTCTTGATATTGATTACCCTTAGAAATATTCTTTGTAACCCTCGGTGTGATACAACCGGAGGATATCTTCGGTAAAATGCTTAGCCATGCTTATACTAGAATCTTGCATATTCATATTTTTACAAAATGATATATGCTTGGGCAACTACCTTAAGGGAAGGTAGTTGAGATACGGCATGTGAAGATATGAGCGCCACATTGCCTTGATCATGATGAAAATAGTTTTGATGGAAGAAATGAAAAGTATAAAACCAATGTTTTTAGACTGGGGCGGATGGATGGATTTTGGTGGATTTCGGGAAAAGCAAGAATCGCCCCTGGTCGATTAAGGACTGAGGTATGAGACTTATAACTTAGAACGAGCCAGTACAACCGTACTTCTCGAATGAGTATAGACCTAGCGGAGTAGATAGCCGAGCAGAGGTAGTATCCCTGCATAGTGGTTCAGGTGTAGGTTTTGAGTTAAGGACCTACCAATAGGTAGAGTGTCCTAAGCATACCAATGGTAGAGTGCCGTGATTGTGATGAGACAAAAGGCCTTTATGTGAATAATAAACTGAACTTAACAATGACTTAAAGATTAAGTGAGTTTTCTCTCTTACCCCGGGAACACCAGAACTCCTCTCACTGCTAGGAAATGACGGTTAGAGTGCATGAGGACTTAAGTTCATGGAGCGGGTACTGCCAAAGTGAGGTTATCGAAAGGCTTTGCCGTGACCATCCCATATGAGGGGATGAAAGCTCATTCAATGAGCAGTTGCGGAGTACGGGTAAAGTGTACATCCACTGCATTGTGAGTAAATCAATCTATTCGAATAGTTGTGCTCACGGTTAATGAGCGACGTGACAAGTTTCTCCCGTGGCTAGACTCATTAATGTTAAAATGATGGGTTGGTATGCATAATGATTTTTGTGCTCGCGGACTCAACTTCTCGACCTGAGAGAAGGGATAGACTCCCCAGAAAAATCATGACGATCCGAAGACGGGAAACCATCCTCGGTATCATGATGGATGGCAGACAGAACCGTCACCGATTTAATATACTTTGAAACTAAAACTTGACTGGCTAGATGTTAGGTTTGTGAAATGATTTGCAAAAATTGGCTTTGTGCAAATAAACCACAGCCACCCTTTGAATGACCCTATCATGTGCATCATTTCGTGTTGGCTTGCTGAGTATGTTGGGTACTCACCCTTGCTATACGCAAAAACCTTCAGATGGTGGAAACGAAGAACTGGAGGACCCCTATGCTTACTACCAGGATGAATGAAGACAACGGAGCGCAATAGGTCTTAGTCCCCAGTCGTTGCCTGTAGGCGATCGACATGCCGTTGCCTTCCGTCTGCTATCTTATCTAATTTCTGTTTTCGGTTGTATCAGACCGGTAGGTCCTATATGTATTGGATATTGCCTTCGGGCTTATTATTGTAATACTTTTGGTGTAAGAATTATCAGGTGCAAAAATATTCGTGCACTTTGCACCTGATAATTCAGTACTGTATTCGTGGGTACCAAACTACTCGATCCAGGGAAATGGTACTATGAACACGAATGATTCTCGTTCCAAAAACGGGGGTCCACACTTATAAAGCTCGAGGACCAGATGGTTTCAATGGCCTCTTCATGAAGAAATGTTGGCACCTTATAAAACCAGACTTTTATTCTCTGTGTGAAGCCTTCTAGAAGGACAATATCAACCTTGATCCTATTAACACTTCTTTTGTCACCCTCATCCCCAAGAAGGAAAGCCCAGAGATAGTCAATATCTACATGCCAATCTCTCTTATGAACATCTCTCTAAAGGTTTTAACGAAAATCCTGGCTGACAAATTGCAGCAGGTAATTATTAGGGTGATTCGCAGGAACCAGTATGGCTTCATCTGAACAAGAGCAATTCAAGACTGCCTAGCCTAGAGCTACGAATATATCCACCAATCTCACCAGTCCATGAGAAAGATTCTAATCCTAAAGCTGGATTTTGAGAAAGCTTTCGACACGGTTGAGCACTCCGTGATTATTAAGATGATGTCCCGCCTAGGATTCCCAGAAAAGTGGTTAAACTGGATGCAAGCTATCCTCTCCTCGGGGTCCTCAGCAGTTCTTCTCAATGGAGTTCCAGGAAAATTCTTCAAGTGTAAAGGGGGGTGCGACAGGGTGACCCCCTTTCCCCATTCTGTTTGTCCTGGCGGCTGAAAATCCTGCAGGTGTTATTCAACAAAGCAAAAGTGAATGTCCTCCTCAAGCTGCCCATCCCACAACCAATAGATGATTTCCCATCATTCAGTATGCCGATGACACATTAATTCTCCTTCAGGCAGATGCTAAACAACTTTTCTTTCTTTGAGCTTTATTGCACAGCTTTGTACTGTCAACGGGTCTACAAGTGAAGTACAAGAAATCCCACATGTGTCCTATCAATGTTAATGTAAAGAAGCTCTCTATCTTGGCTAATATGCTTGGCTGTGATGTAGGGACTTTACCTTTTCAGTTATCTGGGTCTATCGATGGGTACAACAAAACCAAAAATAGAGGACTTAACGCCAATGATGGATAAAATAGAAAGGAGACTTTCAGCTTGTGCAACTTGGCTCTCCTACTTCGGCCGTCTACAAATGGTAAACTCTACAGTAACTCCAATAACAATAAATACAATGTGCACAATCAAGATACCAAAAGGAGTTATTGCTAACATTGACCGAGCTCGTAAGCAGTGTATTTGGAGAAGGAATGACACGGAGAAAAAGAGGGGGGAACTTGGTAGTGTGGCCAACGGTTCAGATGCCTAAGAGAAAAGGTGGTCTTGGTGTTCTTAACTTGAGTTTATAGAATGATGCACTTCTCCTCAAACAACTCAACAAGTTCTATAACAAAGAGGATATCCCTTGGGTCAATCTGATTTGGTATAGATATTACTCATGCAAAGTGCCTCATGCAGTCAGGGAAACGGGCTCTTTCTGGTGGAAAGACGTCATTAGACTAAATGAAATTTTCATGACTATTTCCATAAGCCAGCTAGGCAACGGCCAGACATATGTTTCTAGGAAGATCGCTGGAATAACATTGTGCTTTCTGAAGCTCATCCTCACCTGGCTTCTTTTGCCAAAAACAAAGGCTCCTCGGTGGCAGAAATCATGCAAGCAACAGACCTAGATAGCATCTTCTATCTCCCACTATCATAGCAAGCTTTCCAAGAATTGGAAGATTTGCAAGGTCTTTTGCAAAATCTTCCATATGAAGAAGATGAAAACGATTGCTGGACACCAGTTTGGGGGAGCAGATACACCTCTGGCAGATTTTACCAGTATGTCTTTACCAGTGTGGATTCTCATCCTATCTTCAGGAAAATTTGGAAGTCGGGTTGTACGCCCTGCATCAAATTCTTTGCTTGGCTGTTATTAGTGGACAGACTCAACACAAAGTCAATGATACAACACAGACATCTAAATGTTCAAGACAATGCCATCTGCATAATGTGTGAGAGGGGCGAAGAGGAGACCATAGATCACTTGTTTTTCAGTTGTTCGTTTGTTGCTGACTGCTGGTCTTCCATTCAAGTCCATTGGGATAACTCACTTCATTGCGCAGATAGGATTTGTCAGCCGCAGAATTCAAACCTCCTGCCTTTCCACATCGAGATGTGCCTCATAGCGGCTTGGGAGCTATGGAAGCTTCAAAATGACAAAATCTTTCAGCAGAAAAACCCGACCCTTAGACTCTGGAAGTCTAATTTTAAAAGTCAGGATTATCTTCAATCTAACAGATTTAGGGAAGACGTCAAATCCTTCTTCTATGCTTTATTAGATGCTTTTAGCTAATCCTGTCTCCGCTCATTTCTAGCGCGCTTATAAGTCTCCTTGCGTTTGCTTTTCTTTTCTCCTTGACAGACTTGTAAGTGTGCTACTCTGTAAGTCTCTCTTCTATTAATAAAATGCTTTGGTCGCTACTGTGAGGATCTTCCCCACAGTGTTTACGGTCAAAAGAAAATAAAGTCGCTTGTGAAGCCAAGCCACAATTATACAGTGAAGACCACTAGTATGGGTCTCAACCTACCACATAGGATAAGACAAAAAAACTACACTGTCCATAATGGAGACTACTCCATATTATATTTTATATTTCAGCCCCTAATAATTTATATGTCAGCCCTTACGATACATTTATTATCGAATCAATTGAAGTTCGTATTTTGAACCCTATAACAATAAAAAGAAATATATATACACCCTTAAACTATAGTGAACCCATCTGTCAACTACCCACACACTACAACTTTTTACCCTAGCCCCTCCCTCTCCCTCTCTACATCCCACCTTATCCCCTCCCCACCGAACCGAATGTCGTTCTCGGTGAAAAAACAAAGAACACGATC
Organism: Oryza australiensis; assembly: GCA_019925245.2. Classification (NCBI taxonomy): domain Eukaryota; kingdom Viridiplantae; phylum Streptophyta; class Magnoliopsida; order Poales; family Poaceae; genus Oryza; species Oryza australiensis. Next base: position 98,998 of record JAIFGZ020000377.1, on the reverse strand, counting down.
CTTTCCTCATCCATCGCAGCCGCCCCCTCCTCATCCAGCATCGCCACGCTCCATCCTCCTCTAGCGCCGTCGTGATTTCTCAACGACAGAAGATGGAAGCTGCCCCATCTAGCAGTGCCTCTCCCCTTCAACCTCCGCCTCTCCTCTGGTCGAGCTTGGCGGATTTAGCCACAAGTTCGCTAGATCCGGCCATGAGCACTGTGGCTACCGTAGCTTGAGCGACGACAACAAGCCCGACAGCCACCACGACTGAAGCATGGATGAGCCCACGGAGCAGAGGAACTCGAGGGCACAAAAGAGCTCGCCGGCGATAGATCTGCTCATCGTTGGTACGGACTAGCTTGTCAGCGGTAGTCTTGGTTCCTGGCTGGTAGACCCTCCTCTCCTCATCTCTCCTCTACTCCGTCGTTTCTCTTTCTCGAGATCAAGCACGTCACGGGGTTCTAGACCTCCCCAATGTATGGCCCTGACCGTGGCTCTGAGCTGAGACACATTGAAGAAACAGGTCACACCCGATCTCACGAGACCATGGTCCTCATTGCCACCCATGCACGGCTTCGACATGGAGGCTTGAGACCACTGTTCACGGTGATATGTATTGGACGTGACCTCACTGATCCTATCAAGAAACAGTTCTAGCTCACTGATGTAAAAGGAAAAGTACATCATAAAATAGAAAACGACAACGGTTCACCTAGACAACATACAGTCGGCGTGACAAAAATATTATTATATTACTATTGCTTAGCTTCACCAACAAATTGAAAACTGTAATGTCAAACGAAACATTATGCTAACTAGAAACTCCAGCAAATTTGCTATCAACAGAGATACTTGTAGAACATAGCATTTCAGAAAACAAACTTGTTCATCTATTTGCTTATCATTTCCAAGCAAAAAAGGCAGGTTGCTAGAAATCTATACTCCTTTTAAAAAAACGCAACGATGTTGATAATAACAATGAATCTGTCACGCACCAACCAATTTGCATAGAGTTTTTTAACCAACTACTACCTCATATGCTTTAATATTACAAAATAGTTATTCTATATATAATACTATCTATTTCATTCCTGTAGTAGAAGTTTTTAAGTTTATCGTACAAAGACATAACATGAACAGAATTGTGAAAAATGTCACAATTTGTTTGGAAAAAAACAATGATGATGATAATAACAATGAATCTGTCATCCACCAACTTTTGTATAGAGTTTTTTCAACCAACAACTACCTCATCTGCTTTAATATTATAAACTAGTTATTCTATATATAATTCTATCTATTTCATTTCATTCCTATAATACAAGTTTATCATACAAAGACATCAACAAGGACAAATTTGTGAAAAACTTCACAATTTGTTCCAAACAATATTAGCATATAATTTATTTTAGTCCGTAACAAAACGGGTATTTAAGTAGTACACACTGATTCATCTAAAATCAACTCCATGACATCGAGGTATATGCAGCCAGAATGACTCAACTAGTATTAAATTTTCCTTGCATACTCGAAGAGATTATGGTAACAGACGGGTCTGGAGCAGGGACCAATACTCATCAAACCCATCAGCAAACTTAACAAGCCAGCTCACTGAGCCATGGTGCCTACCAAGCTTGGGCAACCCGAGTTGAGCCAGCTCACGGCTCACTATCCACTCCTAATCATAACCAAGAAACAAGAACAAAAGATTGTTTTTTTTTATCCTCACCTGAGTATCAAGTATCTGCGCATATGTAAACAAGAGTTTTTTAAGTAACTATCAAGTTCATAGTTTTCTGTTTGATATGTAATTTCTGGAAATCATTTCTGTACACCCTCCTCAACAAGCTTTAGTCAAAATTTTCTTCTCCAAATAACATATGGCAAAGTTAACAGAACCAAGGGCTGTTGTGCGAGTTGGTCAAGTGAAATATTAAACAAAGAGATTGCTTCAGATAAAACACGTGTAAGAAAATGATGATATCTCCTTGTGGAAGGAAAACATGTATAAGTTTTTTTTCCCTTTGGTACTATAACTCGATATCATTATTTCTGGTGCTCAAGAAAATTGGCAGGGGGAAATACAAGGATACATAAGCACATGACATGACCGCAACCACATAAAGTACAGTAAATACATTTCTCTCCTTCGGCTCAGAATAATTTAGCTTTCCTCTGCTAGAAGAAAAAAATAACATTCCAACATCCAGAGTGACAAGTTCAAATGATCTGAACCATGAGCTACCAGTAGTTACATCCAGTGGCAAACCACGGTGTGAGAAACCATAAATGAACAGGTCAAACAACAACAAAAAAATCAAAACAGCAAAGAATATTATACTGCAGCTCATAGGTAGATTACTTAATGAAAAAGCAGTCCCTAAAGTAATTAATGGCCAAAGAAAGAATCAAAGCATCATTGTAATGACAACACACAAATTACCATGCCGTGCTAAACTGTTAGCAGAAACCAAACACTGATGTGGACATGACTGAGATCTTGGTGCTAGTGATATAATAATAGCAGCTGACACTCCTATATCCCATATCCCAAGTATTCAAAGCAATTTGCCTCCCAAGTGAAATATTACGAATTTACTCATATTGAGATCATGCAATTCAAGATAAAATTCTACATATGCAAACAATGATCTTTCACACAAGAAACCAATACTTCATGAGAAAGGTGATCAACAGCCAAGACCACACAAGATGAGAACTTTATACCATCACCAAGGCCAGGAAGGACATATAGGAGAGAGGGTGAGAGAGCAGTAATGATATTGTTGGTGAGGAAGGGAGGGGCGATGAGGAGGGAACACCAGTGGTACAGATCCAGGGGCATCAAGTGGGGAGCATCAAAGATCAGGGAAGTTCAGAATGACAATGTGGTGGTCTGGTGGAGATTGTGGACTGACAATCAGGGGACTCAGTGGCAACACATCACTTCGTAACCATGGATTGAACCCATTCAAACCCAAAATTATTGAAGAACACCAAACAAAATGAATCCATTCTCAACACAAACTAAAACCAAACCAAACCCCTTAGCTGGCAAAAATGCTTATAATTAAAACCATTGACAATATGCATATAGTATCATTTCTTCTCATAGAAATATTTCTTCATGCAAATTGCATAGATAAGCAATCACTCATGCATAGCAAAAGCGCAAGTACCCCATCAAAAGGTTAATTTGTATCATTGAGAAAAAAGATTAGTATCTCAAAGAAAGAAAAATGAATCATACCAAGGAAAGAAGAATGGGGCTTGTCAAATGAACCTACAGAGTATCCTAATATGATGTAAGTTGAATTTCTGGTCAACAAGAAACACAACTACAGTAAGTAGTTCCAACACAATAACCATCCTCCCTGTGTGACAAACTTAGTAATACCAGAAGCATTCGTCATACCGCTTTGGAAAATCCAAATCGGTTCCTACTAGTGTCTTCAAGAGGTTCTCAACTCAATCTTAGTGTATGTACAGGGTCATACAAGATAGAAATTTTAGGGTTTCATCCCCATACTAGATTATATCAATAATTCTGACTGAATACTGAGATATGGATTTATCAATAATATTAGTACAGCACAAACTATCAATAATATTAGTACAGAACAAACAAAAAGAAACTTGGTACAATGACAGCCCAAGGTAAAAGGTGTACTGTCCCCAGTCCCCTCAAAATCAATTCGAACAATGTCCAAATCCAGGATAAATTAGCTGCAAGTAAATAGCTTACAAATGTTGCAAAAACATAGAGCAACATCACTATTTTAGTTAGCTTGACATTTTTTTACCGCACATGTTGATTTGCATAAAGAAGCAACATCCAACATGCAACATCACGAAATAAACGACTGATATGGCCTTAGCTGTTTATTCTAAAATATAAATAAGATCACACAAAATAAAAGCTATTATCCTCAGAATATCAGCAATTATGAAAGAGGTTCTGTTCTAAGTTCTAACAAGGTCCATTTGGTATCATGGCTGCTTTAAGGGTTCCATTACTACGTTACAGTTGGTGCCATGCAAATCCAATGTTGAATTTTCATCAAGAAACAAAGCCAATTCATTAAAATACAGACAAATTATCAAATTCAAGGTAAAACGTTCTATGCATATTAAGTTTGAAGTTCACTCACTGGAACAAAGTACTACAATTATACATATCAATCATGATGCTTGAAATAACAACATACACCAGGACAGAGCACAAAGATAAGCATTGTTGGTAAAATAGAGGGTGTAAATAGTATCACCGAGAGCAAATTACCACTTCAGCACTCTTCTTTGCCCCTCTTTTCCTTGCTCCGCTTTGCTCCCTGACCATGTCGTTCATCACCATCTGATCCACTACTTTCTGACTTGTGGTGCCGCCTCCGTCTGCTGGATCGTTTCCTATCATCCGCAGAGTCACTGGCACCACTTCCAGAATCTGCACCCTTCCTGTGGTGGTGCCGGCGCTTGCGATGGCGACGACGCCTCCTGTCTTTGCCTCCAGACTCATCCTCATCCAATGAGTCGTCACTCCTGCGACGGCTCCTACGCCTCTTCCTGTCCTTCCTGCTCTTCCTATGCCTCTTGTTGTCAGAATCACTCTCGCTATCATCATCTGATCTTTCATGCCTCTTGAGCCTACTCTTCTTCTTATCCTTGCTCCTCTCTTCCTCTAAGTCATCCTCAGTATCACTCCTCTTGGAGCTCCTACTGTGCTTGGACCTTCCCCTGCTGCTGCTCCTATGGCGGCTTGTGTTCTTCTCTTCATCCCTTGAATGCTTCCTGCCATTCTTGGCACGCTCACGCTCAGCGATTATCCTCTCCAGCTCAGGGTCGATGTCCGAATCGGAGGAATCATCGCTGTCGTCCTCATCCTCCTCATCGGAGCCCTCATCGGCATCCCTGCCTCCGGAGGTCTTCTTCCTGAACTCGTCCAACTTGGCCTGCGCGTTGGCCTCCGGGGCGGCCCGAATTCCGGCATCAATGTCGTCCTCCATGTCGAGGTCCTTGACGGAGAGGAAGTTGCGGCACTGGAAGGTGAGGTGGCCGACGCGGCCACACTTCCTGCAGGCGCCGCGGGTCTCGTCGGAGTTGGAGCCGGTGATGCGGGCGAGCGCGAGGAGGCCCTGGAAGCTGGTGTAGGCGTTGTCGGAGGAGGCAGCGGAGGAGGAGGGAGCGGAGGCGGATGGGGCCGATGCGGCGGCGGCGGAGGCGGCGGCAGCGTTGGCGGAGACGGAGGAGGAGGGAGGCTGGTTCTTGTTGTTCTCCGGGGCGTAGGGGTCGTAGCCGATGGCGCTCTGCCAGATGCCGTGCGTCTGCAAAGCCGCGCTGCTGTGGACGCGGTTGTTGGCGGGCATGCGCACGCGCCCCGCTGTCGCCGGCATCTTGGCTCGCCGCCGGTAGCGTCCGCCGGAGAACTAGGGTTAGGGTTTCGTGTAAGGCGAATTGGGGATTTTGGATGGGGGGTGCGGGCGAATGGTCGGTCCAAGGGCCGGGACAGAAGAAGGCTCTCGAGTCGACAGCTCGCTAAACATAGTAACGCGTTTTCTAAATTTCTCTTAATTGTTTTTTTAGGAAAAGTGCGCTACTGCATAAAGCCGTACCGTTCCAATAGAAAAACTAAAATTTAGAATTCAAAAGGCAGAAGCTTGAGTTGGTTTATTTATAATTGAACTGTTTTTTAACAATGACAAATTATTTCTAACTTTTTTCTCAAAAGCGAAAAACCGTCCAAAGTGAGCTTCGGCTTTGAGCTTTTCGCTTGGCTTTTCAAAAGCCGGATTGAAAGCATTTGTTTGTTTCACTTCGGCTTCTGAGGAAAAGACACAAAAAGTCAAACAAACATGCCCATATATTACCTCCGTTGCTATTTTTAGTACAATAGCTTGTTTAAAAATAAAGCATTTTTTACCTACCCACTTCTCTCAATCAATCAAACTAATTTCTTTATGTACTATTTTCTTCACCAATCATAAATCTTCTTCACCTCCTTCCTTAATATTCGTGCCCACCTCAAAAATACATATATTTTGAAAAAAAGATATATGTTAACATTAGCATGGTATCGTAGGTACTAGATCTGATATGTGGTACCAGATAGAATCTAGTACTATGATATCAAACACAGTATCTATGTATTTGTCGGTGATATGGGCCCGAGGGTATGTCAGAGGTATGATATCTGAGAAAAGGAGGGCGCCCTTGTCCATCAAGGCGCGCCAAAGATATGTCTTGAATGGCCCAGTGAGTCCGCCACGGACGCCACGTGGCCGCCCAGGGGGCTCGCCCGAGGCTGCCCGAGGCCGCCGTGCTCCCAAGCGGTAGGGTCCGGATCACCGGACCCCGGCAGTCCGGGGTTACCCGGACCCCATCCTCACTCCCGCACCTCTCTGCGAGAGGCGAGTCCAACGCCAACCACCTCATTTAATGCCTAAAAGAGAAAGGCCGAGCGCCCGCCCCATCGCATTTAATACGATGTGAGGCGCGCTGTTAGCCGCTCTAATCATCACCCTTTTTGCTCGTCGCGAGGCAAAGGGGGCCTAAAGTCTTTGCTGCGACCGTGGTATGGCAGCACACCCACTCCGCGCACGCCTCCCTCACACCCCGTCTTGTAGTGTTTAATGCATTAGGCGGCCGCGTGGGAGAGAGAGTGCGAGCGCGGGAGGCATTGTGTCAGCACCTACCCACGAGATGGGCCGCTGACCAGTGGGTCTCATCGGAGTAGGTAGGCCAGCCATCATCGCGTCAGCAGCATGGCTACCACGACGACCGCCTTTTTCCGCCTGCCTCCATGACGCGGCAACAGGAACAAAGATGGGGTGGCTTCTCCGACAAGACAAGGAAGAGCCGCTTCCTCACGTGGAGCGAAGTAGAAAAAATCAGGGCTGCTGTGTTGTCCCCTTGCATTATAAAAGGAGGCCCAAAGTCCATCGTAAAGGGGTTCCAGATTCTGCTAGGTTCCCTAGGGAGGTTCTGCTTTCCCAATTCAAACCCCTATTCTGGTTCTGAGTCCCGTGTTCGAGGCTCCTTTCGGCTAGTCTCGAGCAACGCTCAAGCCATCAGACTTGGGGGAGGAGGACACCATCACTGGTCCTTGTAATCCATCCTTCCTTCATACTACACAAAGAACAGGAGTAGGGTATTACACCTTGTAGGTGGCCTGAACCTGTATAAACCCCCGTGTCTCCGCAGTCTTGTTTTTTCCTGGTTATCGACGCCATCCCACCATCATTGCGAGTTTAAGCCTAGACTCACCGCTCCCCGTGCCGAACCAAAAAGGGGGTCCCTTGGATTCCTGCGTGTCGATCTCCGACATGGACACCTGGCGCACCAGGTAGTGGGAGCGCACTGCATTTTGGTTTAAACTCCCGTATTCCTTCCATTTTCTCGCGGGAAACCCTCTCTCCCCATCTTCGCCATGGTTCACGGCCACGTCCCACGGTCTGCGTCAGGCTCGCTCCCTACCCACGAGTGCGACCTGGCTAACAAGGCGGCGGAGGAGGTTGACACGGGCGGACATAGCCCCAACTGAAGGGTTACGCGGAGGCTACGCTAGCCGAAAACAAAAACTTTTACCGCGCAAACCAGGAACACTTGCAAGTAAGGGGCCGATAGATCGTTACCGATTGGAGTAGAGTGCGGCGGAATAACCAATCGGGGCAATCCGATCCGAACAGTGTAGCCGGATTCCCGGAGACGGCCGATTCGCCAATCAGCCGATTCGAGTCGTCCGCCGCGTTCTCACGCCTCGCTCCGATGCGCCCGACCGCAGCCGATTCCACCACGCCCGATCGCTCCGATTGCGGCCGATCCGGCCGATCAACGGCGCGCAACGTAGCGGCGCCTCTACCGGTATCCACACGTCCGGGGACGAACGCCGTACACCCGTGTGCTAGCACGCGATGCAAGGCTAGGGTTTGGCTCGAAAGTGGGGAGGGTTTCCGTGGAGATTGATCTCGGCGACTTCGTTGCACGCGATGCAATTGATGTCTCTTCACTCTCCACCCCTCCCTCCTTTATATAGAGTTGGCCGACGGGACTAGTGGCCGATTAGGACTCTATTTTGAATCGATCTCATCCGTATCTCATAGAGTTGGCCGCCCATACGTCGTAAGCCCATAGGACTCTATCCGATCGGATCCCTATCCGATCGAGCCGTATCCGAGTCCAACTTGAATATCTATTCTATCCCCTTAAGCGTGCGACCACAGTAGGTTCGGTATACTCGGTTTCGGCTATAGTCTAACTTAGCCGATCGTCGGCTCGAGTCCAACTCAGCCACCCGTCAACAGGCGCCTAGCAGCACATATTGACACCATAGTATACAAGAATAATATCGGCTCAACCTGTAATGTGTACACAAATCCCTTTGCCTCACGATACCCTAAGCTATAGGCAAGATATGTGCCATCCCTTCAATAGCTTAACCATTCACTCGAACCGTATTGGATTATCCGTCCGTTGATTGACTCCTCAATCAACTTAGCATGGCCATGCATTTCCATAATCCATTACCTCGAGGGCCCAGAGATATCTCTCCAAAGGAGGGGCAAATTCCATCTTGATCACTCACATCCCACTCCATGTTTCATAGCAAACCCGAAAACTACCTTTATAACTACCCGATTACGGAATAGCGTTTGGTAGTCCCAAAGTAGGCTACTACACATGTTGGAATCCATGGTGATCTCGGGTCTAAGGACTTTGTACCAACACTACCCGAGACCAACTAATGGCACATTGATTCTGTAGTGTCTCATGGTGGGTCTATCCAACAATGTGTTCTCTAACACATATGTCCATGTTTATTGATTTGGTATCTCCATACCCATGATCTATGAGACATGATCATCAATCAATAAACATGCCGATCTTAGAATCATATTTGTTCCAACAATATGACATATGATCGAGGATCGTTTAGAAATAGATTCATACATAAAGAGTCTCATAAATAAGTCACGTACTTATTGATCAATACAAGATGTCTATTTCATGGAACCGAATAACACTTTATTCATTTATACATAAACATTGACGTGATATCCAACATCTCCATGTTGCCTCTAGGGCATATCACTAACAATCTCCCACTTGCACTAGAGTCAATCATGTAAGTATCTAATACCCATTGCTCTTGTGTGCGCCTCATGCTTCGGGCGAGGAGAGGTTTTGTCGGCGGATCGGCTATGTTGAGATCCGTGTGCACTTTGCATATCTTGACATCACCTCGTCCACTATCTCGCGGATGAGATGATATCGCCGAAGTATGTGTTTGGACTTCGATGTGACCTCGGCTCCTTGGCTTGCGCAATGGCTCCACTATTATCACAATAGAGAGACATTGGACCGTCGTACTAGTCATCACACCAAGCTCGAAACGAATTTCTTGATCCAAACAGCCTCCTTTGCGGCTTCCGAAGCAGCAATGTACTCGGCCTCCGTTGTAGAATCAGCAACGGTATCCGCTTGGAACTCTTCCACTGACGCCTCCGTTCGGGCGAAACACGAACCCGGATTGCGATCTATAATCATCCTTGTCCGTTTGGAAGCTAGCATCGGTGTAACCACTTACAACGAGCTCTTCTTCACCTCCATAGACTAGGAACATATCCTTAGTTCTTCTCAAGTACTTAAGGATATTCTTTACGATCCAGTGACCTTCACTGGATCGATCGGTATCTGCTCGTAGCACTCAAAGCGTACGAGACATGCGGGCGTGTACAAAGCATGGCATACATGATGGATCCAATTGCCGAAGCATATGGAACCATACCCATCTTATTCCGCTCATCATGTGTCCGAGGACACCGATTCTTGCTAAGATTGATGCCATGTGACATAGGCAAGAAACCTTTCTTGGAATCATGCATGTTGAACCTTTTCAACACCTTGTCAATGTATGTACTTTGGCTTAATCCAATTAGCCTCTTGGATCTATCTCTATAGATCCGAATGCCAATATATATGTTGCCTCCCCTAAGTCTTTCATGGAAAAACTATTTTTCAATGAAGACTTGACGGATTCAAGCATAGGGATATCATTTCCAATCGTAATATGTCATCCACATATAAGATTAGAAATACAATTGCGCTCCCACGACCTTTTTGTAAACACAGGCCTCTTCTTCGTTTTTGATGAAACCAAACCCATTGATTACTTCATCAAAACGAATATTCCAACTCCGAGATGCTTGCTTCAATCCATAAATGGATTTCGTAGCTTGCATATCTTTCCAGCGATTCGGATCGACAAAACCCCGAGGTTGTATCATGTATACATCCTCGCTTAGGTTTCCATTTAGGAAAGCCGTTTTGACATCCATCGCCATATCTCATAATCGAAATATGCAGCAATCGCTAGGATAATCCGAATAGATTTAAGCATTGCGACGGGCGAGAAGGTTTCATCATAATCAACTCCTTGAATCTGTTTAAAACCTTTCGCCACCAATCGCGCCTTATAGATGTGAACATTTCCATCCATATCGGCCTTTTCTTAAAAACCCATTTGCACTCAATGGTTTTGACACCATCAGTGGATCAACCAAGTTCCAAACTTGATTGTCGTACATGGATTCTATTTCGGATTTCATGGCTCCAAGCCACTTGTTGGAATCGGGTCCCACCATCGCTTCCTCATAGGTCTTAGGTTCATCGTTGTCCAACAACAATATATCACATTGTTCCGCACTGTGTACTGCGGGTGCACGACGTGATCTTTCGACCTCCGTGGGGTGGTGTATCTACAACGGTGGCGCAACACTTTGCTCCTCTGTTGTGGTTCGTGGTCGCCGAAACATTTTCGGTGTTTCTTGAACTTCTTCAAGATGCACCCTGCTCCCACTAACCCTTCTTGAAAAACTCTTTCTCCAAGAAGACACCGTGTCGGGCGACAAACACTTTGCCTTGTTCCCGATTATAAAAGTAATATCCCTTAGTTTCCTTAGGATATCCCACAAAGAAGCACTTGTCGATTTGGGTGTGAGCTTGTCGATAACGTTTTACATAAGCTTCGCATCCCCAAATTTTGAGAAAAGACAAACTAGGGGTTGCCCTGTCCATATCTCATATGGTGTCTTTTCAACCGACTTAGATGGAACTCTATTTAGTGTGAGCGCAATGTTTCAAGAGCATATCCCCGTAAGGATAACGGTAGATCACTTTGGCTCATCATCGACCGCACCATGTCCAACAAGGTGCGATTTCTCCGTTCGGACACTCCGTTCCATTGCGGAGTTCTGGCGGAGTCAACTGTGGAACAATTCCACAATCTTTCGATGATTACCAAACTCTTGGCTCAAGTATTCCCCTCCACGATCGATCGTAGAAACTTGATTGTTTTCCCTAAATGATTCTGTACTTCATTCGGAATTCTTTGAACTTTTCAAAGGATTCGGACTTATGCCTCATTAAGTAGATATAACCATATCTACTAAAGTCATCTGTAAAGGTAATGAAGTATTGATAACCACCTCGGCCGTTGAGCTCATTGGTCCACATACATCGGTATGTACGAGTGCCAATAAGTCACTTGCTCTCTCACTATGTCCCGTGAAAGGTGCCTTTGTCATCTTACCAAGTAAACAAGACTCACATGTCTCAAATGATTCAAAATCAAAAGAGTGAAGCAATCCATCCTTATGGAGCTTCTCCATGCGTTTCTTATTTATATGGCCTAAGCGACAATGCCGGATAAACGTGGGGTTTATATCATTAGAGAGTTGCCTTTCGTATTAATGTTATAGATGGGAGACGCTTCAAGATTCAAAACGTATAATCCATTCACCAATGGAGCATGAAAATAGAACATATCTTCGAGATATATTGAACAACCATTGTTCATTGATCTAAAATCATATCCTTCCGCTTGCAAACATGAAGCGGAAATAACGTTTTGACATAGTGTTGGAACACAATAACAATTATTTAATTCCAAAACTAATCCGAATGTAGATGAAGTGGTACTGTGCCGACAAAGAACGGTAGCAACGCTTGCTCCATTGCCGACGCGCAGTTCACCTCGCCCTTCTCAATCCTCTACTTCTTCTCATTCCCCGCAACGATTTGCAAATATGAGCTACTGATCCGGTATCAAATACCCAAGAGTCGTAGGTGAAGTAGCAAGATTAATGTCTATAACATTAATACCGAGCGAAGTCGTACTTTGCTTCTTCTTGAGATCCTCCATGTACTTCTTGCGTTCCTTTTCCAGTGGCTCTGTCTCCTTGCGGTAGAAGCAAACGGCATCGATGCCGCCGACCCCTTCTTGCCCTTCTTTGCATTAGAGGCACTCGCGATCTCATCGGGAGTTAACTTCCTCTTGGTGCAAAGTTTCTTGACAGTGGTTTGCGCTTAGCCTTCGCATCATCATCACATGATGACCATTTTTCTCGGATACTCTCCTCACTGTCTTTAGCATCCCATGCAATTCAGCCAAGGTCCTATCCATATTGTTCATGTGATAATTTAATATGAATGGCTCGAAGCTCGGAGGGAGCGACGGAGAATCACATCGCAGCCAACTCTTGGCTAAGGGAAAACCCGCTTTTCCGGACTCTCAATGTAGCCAATCATCTTTATCACATGCGGACTGACGGGATTCCCTCAACAAGCTCGCACGCAAACAAGGACTTTGAGGTGTTGAACCTCTCGGCCCGAGCTTGGTTCTCAAACATGCCACGCAGCCCCGAATAATAGTGTGAGCATCGCGCTCTCATATTGCTTCGAAGCTCGGGGGACATTGTAGCAAGCATGAGACGGCTTATATCTAGGGCATCATTAGTGTGCTTCTCATAAGCCCTCCGTGCGCTTGCGGTGGCATTAGTTGGCAAATCCTCGGATAGGGTACTTCAAGAACGTACTCCTTACGCTCTTGCTTGAGAACAATTCTCAAGTTGCGATACCAATCCATAAAGTTTGTTCCATTTAATTTTTCCTTTTCGAGAATAGATCGCAAATTAAAGGTACTGGGTGTAGTATTAGCCGCCATTTATTCTACAACGAAAAAGCAAAGTTTAGCACAATGTTTATGCTATGTCTATTGTTAAACAATTTAACATTAGACTCCCATTACGTATTTTCCACCTTCCCTCTAGGTTACGTATTGGGTCAAGATCCACATGTTAATTAATTTTCTAGTGAGCTTTGGCATCACCGCTAGAAAATTAGTAACATCGGTAAGCAACACCTTGCTAATCACATCTCTATGTGACTCTTGTTGTTGGTGTGGCATCTCCATGCCCGGCGCCAACCTATGCCCCAAGGCCCAAAACTGTTTTGATAGCCTTGTTAAGTAAACCAAATGCTCCTGCATGTATATGTCCGACATATACCCCTCGTGTTATGATAGAGAATGTCACTCTGCTTTGGCGGACCCACCATTGACGAGCATAACGGTGACGGGTGCAACATTTGGAAGGGCATCATTACTACTTAATTTTGAGAGGGATGCTATCCTATCAAACATATCACATATGAAGCAAGAAGAATAGCATATAATGAAATAGTATGGCCCCCTTCACATGGTGATCTCCATCTCCATGTCGGCGCCGAGGATCTCCATCTTCGGCACCATCTTCCAAGTGTCAAATGCTTGATATCTTCAAACTAAGCTACTACTATAGAAGCTCTAATTGAAGATTACATCGACTCGCAGGTCGTGAAAGAATATTACAAGCATTGCACGTATGAAAGAATATTACGGGGATTGCACATATGAAAGAATATTACATGCATCACATGCATCTCATACATACAATAGGGCCATACCATCTCAAAGCATTCTCTGCAAAAACAAGTTAGACGTAGAAACGTTTTCTACCTATCGCAGACGGCATCGAGACGACCTATAAGGGGTACGCACACTATCAAGGGAGATGGTTTGCGTAGGCGCGAGGCAGCAACAAAGTCGGACTACGAGATAGCTTCGGTATAATCACATTATACCGTTCGATACACTATCAAGGAACGCTATCTCGAACCCAACTCAAACCGAGTTATTTGGAAATTGCTTCGACGTAATCACATTACGTCGTTCCGATACACTATCAAGGAACACAATTACCATCTACTCTCCTCAACAGATCCCGTAAAACCGATTGATCTAATCAACCCGTGCGCAAAACTTGTTCCGATCCAATCTAAAACCCGAACTAAGCAAGATTAGCTCGATACCACTTGAAGGGTTACGCGGAGGCTACGCTAGCCGAAAACAAAAACTTTTACCGCGCAAACCAGGAACACTTGCAAGTAAGGGGCCGATAGATCGTTACCGATTGGAGTAGAGTGCAGGCGGAATAACCAATCGGGGCAATCCGATCCGAACAGGTAGCCGATTCCGGAGACGCCGATTCGCCAATCGCCGATTCGAGTCGTCCGGCCGCGTTCTCACGCCTCGCTCCGATGCGCCCGACCGCAGCCGATTCCACCACGCCGATCGCTCCGATTGCAGCCGATCCGGCCGATCAACGGCGCGCAACGTAGCGCGCCTCTACCGGTATCCACACGTCCGGGGACGTAACGCCGTACACCCGTGTGCTAGCACGCGATGCAAGGCTAGGGTTTGGCTCGAAAGTGGGGAGGGTTTCCGTGGAGATTGATCTCGGCGACTTCGTTGCACGCGATGCAATTGATGTCTCTTCACTCTCCACCCCTCCCTCCTTTATATAGAGTTGGCCGACGGGACTAGTGGCCGATTAGGACTCTATTTTGAATCGGATCTCATCCGTATCTCATAGAGTTGGCCGCCCATACGTCGTAAGCCCATAGGACTCTATCCGATCGGATCCCTATCCGATCGAGCCGTATCCGAGTCCAACTTGAATATCTATTCTATCCCCTTAAGCGTGCGACCAGGTTCGGGTATACTCGGTTTCGGCTATAGTCTAACTTAGCCGATCGTCGGCTCGAGTCCAACTCAGCCGACCCGTCAACAGCGCGCCTAGCAAGACATATTGACACCATAGTATACAAGAATAATATCGGCTCGAACCTGTAATGTGTACACAAATCCCTTTGCCTCACGATACACTAAGCTATAGGCAAGATATGTGCCATCCCTTCAATAGCTTAACCATTCACTCGAACCGTATTGGATTATCGTCCGTTGATTGACTCCTCAATCAACTTAGCATGGCCATGCATTTCCATAATCCATTACCTCGAGGGGCCAGAGATATCTCTCCAAAGGAGGGGCAAATTCCATCTTGATCACTCACATCCCACTCCATGTTTCATAGCAAACCCGAAAACTACCTTTATAACTACCCGATTACGGAATAGCGTTTGGTAGTCCCAAAGTAGGCTACTACACATGTTGGAATCCATGGTGATCTCGGGTCTAAGGACTTTGTACCAACACTACCCGAGACCAACTAATGGCACATTGATTCCCGTAGTGTCTCATGGTGGGTCTATCCAACAATGTGTTCTCTAACACATATGTCCATGTTTATTGATTTGGTATCTCCATACCCATGATCTATGAGACATGATCATCAATCAATAAACATGCCGATCTTAGAATCATATTTGTTCCAACAATATGACATATGATCGGGATCGTTTAGAAATAGATTCATACATAAAGAGTCTCATAAATAAGTCACGTACTTATTGATCAATACAAGATGTCTATTTCATGGAACTGAATAACACTTTATTCATTTATACATAAACATTGACGTGATATCCAACATCTCCATGTTGCCTCTAGGGCATATCACTAACACCAACTTCCGCCACCTCCGCTCAAGGGGGAAATATCTTCGTCTCCCTCACCGCCTCTGATGGCAACGGAGGCAGCCTGGGCCGCGCCACCTTCTCTGCCTCCCGTTGAAACGGTGGCTGTAGGCGGAGGGGGCCAGGCACCCCGCAGGACTGCCAACGCTCCTGCAGGATCCAGGCCACGCCCTAGCGGGTGTACCGGCGAGCCTCGCTGGGGAGACGTCCACCGTCGCCTGGAGTTTGGCACGCTAGAAGGCGCCCTTCAGGCGGCGGAAGCCCTTTTGCACCACCCCCCCGGTCACCCCGGGCGAAGGATCCAACGCCAAGCGTTGGATCGACGACGTGACGAAGCTGGTAGGCACGGCCCAGCGTCAGCTGGCCGCTGACTTCGCTTCCTCCAGCCACAAAAAGCGCGGTTCACATACCGCGGTGAGCTCGTCCTCTCGACGATGGGCTCGAAGGGCGGCGGCTGCCGCGAGGGCGGAAGAGAGCCTCTCGGCAGCAGCCCGGCCAGAGGCGCCCCGATATCTGCTATATGCAGAACGGGATGCCCGTCTTCGCATCGAGCAGCGCCGTGACGAGCGTCGCATGGGGCGGGCTCAAGATTGTGCCTCCTCGTCGGGAGGCGCAACCACTCGGCGAGCGGCCACAGCGACCCTCCCGCAAGAGGAGCCCCCCTGGGGACGGCGAGCGGCCATGATGGCCCAGCCGTGAGCCGGAGGCTCCACGACGCCCAAAGGGGCCCCACAGCCGTCGTCGCCCCTCCGGCCGGTATCGACTGCCAGGCCTTCGTTGCCAGCCTCCATAATGTGCGCTGGCCTAACAAGTTTAGGCCAGCCCTTACAGGGAAATACGACGGCTCGGTGAATCCCACCGAGTTCCTCTAGATCTACACCACAGCCATCGAGGCTGCTGGAGGTGACGAGTACGTCATGGCCAACTTCTTCCCCATGGCGCTCAAGGGCCGGCCCGCTCTGGCTAATGAATCTGCCGCCGCGGTCACCTCTTGGGACGACCTGTGCCGTCAGTTCATCTCCAACTTCCAGGGCACGTACCCGCGCCCAGGAGGACCTCCACATGGTCTGACGAGGAGAGGACGAGTCCCTGCGCAAATACATCCATCGTTTTTGCCAGGTACGCAACACCACACCCTCTATCGCTGACCATGCAGTGATCTTCGCCTTTCAGAGTGGAGTATGCCACGACGTTATGTTGGAGAAGATCGAGTCCAAGGCCCCCCGGACTACCACGGAGCTCTTTGAGCTCGCTGACCGGGTGGCCCGCAAGGAGAAGGCTCGGGTTTGGAATCCTAGGAATCCTGCCCCAGCCTCCGCCGACGCTGCTCCCTCCGCGTCCCGGGAAGAGCGACGCGAGCGGCGGAAGCGCAGGCCATCGCACAGTGGCGAGGAGGGCCACGTCCTCGCCGCCGACGGTGCCGAGAAGCCCTCGCGGAAGGGCAAGCCCGCGGGCAACCGCAGGCGCTCCCCGGACCCTCGCCCCCAGAGCCGGGCCGGGGGACAAATGGTGCATGGTGCACCAAACCTCCCACCACGACCTCTCCGAATGCCGTTCGATCAAGAACTTGGCCAAGCGGGTGCAAAAGTACGAGCAAGAGCGGAGGGAGAATGAGAAGGAAATCCGCCGCAAGGGCAAGGCCCCGGCAGAGCGTTCGGACAACCGGCGAGAGGAGGCCAAAGGTGCGGCCCCGGTTGGAGATGAGAACGACGATCTGGGCTACCAAGATCCCCAGCACGTCGTCGCCACCATCGACGGTGGGGCAGGCGCCCAGGTGTCCCGCCAGAGCCACAAGTCCATGAGGCGCGAGCTCCTCGTGGCCGTGCCGTCCCACGAGGCGGCCCGAAGGTCGCGCTGGGCAGAGGTGCCCATCACCTTCGACCAGACCGATCACCCAGGGAGCATCGCACGTAGCGGCCACTTGGCCCTCGTGACCTCCCCCACCATCTACAACGTCAAGGTCGCCTGAGTCTTAATTGACGGAGGTGCGGCCCTCAATATACTATCCCCAAAGGCCTTTGATGCGATCAAGGCTCCGGGGATGGTGCTCGGGCCGTCTTATCCCATCATTGGGGTGACGCCCAGAAAGGTGTGGCCCCTCGGGCAGATCGCGCTGCCGGTCACCTTTGGGAGCCTCGCCAATTTCCACACCGAGCGGATCGACTTCGATGTGGCGGACCTCAATCTGCCCTACAACGCCGTGCTCGGGAGGCCAGCGTTGGTGAAGTTCATGGCGGCTACCCATTGCGCTTACCGCCAGCTTAAGATGCCGAGCCCCGGAGGCCCCATCACCGTCCATGCCGACGTTAAAACCGCACTAGATTGTGCGGAAGCGCGCGTGGACGACATCGCGGCGGCCGACCGCGTTGAACCCGAGGGCCCTCAAGGGGAGCCCTCGGGTTCCCGGGCCCCGAAACAACATATCACCTCAGCCGATGAGGTGGTAGTCAAGTCTATCCAGTTGGGTGACGACCCGTCCAAGACCGCCAACATTGGCGGCAGCTTGGACCCCAAATAGGAAGACGCGCTCGTCTCCTTCCTACGGGCGAACGCCGACGTGTTTGCTTGGAAGCCGTCGGATATGCCCAGAGTCCCCAGGGAGCTAATTGAGCATCGACTTGCAGTGCGGCCGGATGCACGGCCGGTCCGACAGAAGGTGAGGCGGCAGGCCCCGGAGCGGCAGGCGTTCATCCGCGAAGAGGTGACACGGCTCTAGGAGGCCGACTTCATCCGGGAGGTGCTGCATCCAGAGTGGTTGGCGAACCCGGTGGTTGTCCCGAAGGCCAACCACAAGCTACGCATGTGCATCGACTACACCGACCTCAACAAGGCATGTCCCAAAGATCCCTATCCTCTACCTCGAATAGACCAGATAGTTGACTCCACTGCGGGGTGTGACCTTTTATGCTTCCTAGATGCATACTCTAGTTATCATCAGTTCCGCATGGCTATAGAGGATGAGGAGAAAACTTCATTTATTACCCCTGTGGGTACCTTTTGCTACATGTCTATGCCCTTTGGTTTGAAGAATGCCATGTCCACTTTTCAACGTGGTGTCCGCATCACGCTGAAAGACCAAATAGGGCGCAATGTTGAGGCATACATCGATGATCTCGTAGTCAAATCCCGGGACCAAAAAACCTTGCTCCCGGACTTGGCCGAGACATTTAGTAACCTCTGGTCCTCCCGCATGAAGATGAACCTAGAGAAATGTGTGTTCGGGGTACCGACAGGCAAACTGTTGGGGTTTTTGGTCTCTGCCCAAGGCATTGAGGCCAACCCTGCAAAAATAAAAGCGATAGAGGAAATGTGCCCCCTAGGAAACTCAAGGACGTGCAGAGAATCACCGGTTGTGTAGCTGCCCTGAGTCGTTTCATATCTAGGCTAGGAGAGCGGGCGCTCCCTCTATTCAAGCTGCTAAAGCGAACCTGCCCCTTCACTTGGACAGACGAAGCGGAGAAAGCCTTGGGCGAGCTCAAGCGTTATCTCTCCTCACCGCCCGTATTAGTAGCCCCCCGGGAAGGAGAACCCCTCCTTTTATATTTGGCGGCGACCCCCCAAGTGATTAGTGCGACTTTGGTTGTTGAGCGTGACAACGAGCTAGACTCTCAGTCGCCCCCAACCCCATCAAACCCGGAGGCGGAAACCTCGGAACGGTGTTGGCCGAGGAAGCGCCGAACCCGGAGGTGGCCTTTGGCCCCCGAGCTTCGGGGAGCCGCCGGCCCCTAGTCCGGGGCTTCCGAGGCCCCTTCCACCCAGAGCGGCCCTGAGGGCCCCGGGGGAGGCTATGGCTCGGCAGCCCCGGACACCGAAGTAACCCACCCCGGTGCACCTGAACCTGTCGCCCCTAACAAAGTAGCCCAGGCCCGCACCAAGGTGCAGCGGCCGGTCTACTTTGTCAGTGAGGCGCTACGGGACGCAAAGACACGTTACCCGTAGGCCCAGAAAATGCTCTACGTCGTGCTCATGGCCTCCAGGAAGCTGCGCCATTATTTCCAGGCGCATCGGGTAACGGTAGTCACGTCCTACCCTCTCGGGAAAATCCTGCATAACCGAGAGGGCACGGGATGGGTAGTCAAGTGGGCCATCGAGTTGTCTGAATTTGATCTGCATTTTGAAGCCCGGCACGCGATCAAGAGCCAGGCCTTGGCCGATTTCATGGCAGAATGGACGCCAACGGCCGATAGCAATCCACCCCCGGGTGAACCCGAGAGTGCGGAGGATCGTGGCCAAGGAACCATGCACTGGGTGATGAACTTTGACGGTTCACTCACCTTGCACGGGGCCGGGGCAGGCGTGGTGTTAACTTCCCCAACGGGCGACGTGCTCCGGTACATCGTCCGGCTTGACTTCCGGGCAACCAACAACATGGCCGAATATGAGGGGCTTCTAGCGGGGTTGCGAGCGGCAGCAGGAGTGGGCATCCGTCGTCTGCTGGTTCTCGGGGACTCCCAATTCCACGCCAAGCAGACGCACCTGCCGGCTCAGGCCCTTCAGACCATCCCGCTCTCGTGGCCGTTCGCGGTCTGGGGGCTGGACATCCTGGGTCCGTTCAAGCAGGCATGGGGCGGCTACAAGTTTCTGTATGTCGCTATCGACAAATTCACCAAGTGGCCCGAGGCCTATCCAGTCAGCGTCATCGACAAGCATTCGGCTGTGCGATTCATGAGAGGCATCACGGCAAGGTTCGGGGTCCCCAACAGGCTCATCACCGACAACGGCACCCAGTTCACGAGCGAGCTGTTTGGCGAGTATTGCGATGACATGGGCATCAAGCTCTGTTTCGCCTCGCCCGCCCACCCCCAAAGCAACGGTCAGGCGGAGCGTGCAAACGCAGAAATACTGAAAGGCCTCAAGACCAAGACCTACAATGTGCTCAAGAAGCATGGGGACTCGTGGACTGACGAGCTGCCTGCGGTCCTTTGGGCCAATCGGACAACCCCGAGCCGTGCCACCGGGGAAACACCTTTCTTCTTGGTGTATGGAGCCGAGGCGGTCTTGCCTTCCGAGCTCACCCTGGGATCGCCCCGAGCCACGTTATACACCAAAGCAGATCAAGAGCAGTTGCGTTGTGACGACTTGGATTACCTGGAGGAAAGACGGCGATGGGTAGCGCTTCGCGCGGCCCGCTACCAGCAGAGCCTCCGCCGCTACCATCAAAACAAAGTCAGCCCCCGAGCGCTGCAAGTCAACGATCTCATCCTACGCCGCGTGCAAACGCGTGCGGGACTGAGCAAATTATCCCCGATGTGGGAGGGGTCATACAAGGTTATTGGCACCCCACGTCCGGGAGTAGTTCGCCTAGCCACAGAGGACGGCACCCCGTTGCCGAACCCGTGGAACATTTCCCACTTGCGCAGGTTTTACCCATAAGCCGCATGGTGCGCAAAAACATACATGGAAGTTCATCCACTGCTTCCGGTGGCATGAACGATAAGTGTGCTGTTACATTCCATATGATTTTCTTGCAAAGTACCTGTTTGTAGTGTGTTTTCCTCCATGTGCTGGAGCATGTACTACGGATGCGGCTTTCCAATGGTTCCCCGGCCTTGCCCGCCTTAGCCTGAGAGCCCTAAGGGCGTCGAGGGTACAGCGATGCTGCGTACTACCACGCCAGGGGGCAGTCAACGCCTGGGGGTTCGGGTGCGTACTAACACGCCTGTCCCGGCCCCCTGTTGCCGCTGCCCTCGCTGGCCTTTTTATGCCTTCGCTCCTACCCGGAACCCCGAGAAAGGCACCAGCTAACGGCCAGTGCATGCTGCCCGAACCCAGATCAGCCCCCACCTACATGGGACAAATCATGGCGGAGAAGCACACTACCGCATTCTTGCAATGGCTAAGCTAACTAAGAGTTGAACTACCGTTGCAGGAAAGCAAAAAGGCAGAGGCTCAGGCCAACCAACCGCCACTACGCGTGTGCTAAGTTGGCTGGGGGCTCCCAACATATATACATACACATATGAGCTATTGCAATGCAAGATCAACGAGATAAAGGCAAGTTCACTGATATTATAAACAATATTGCAAATATCTTGTTCATAAATACAGGTAAAAACAAAAAGGGGATGGGGGAGTCCTAGGCGGCCGGCGGGTCGTTGGGGGCGTTCTCCGGGGGGCCTTCGTCCAGCGAATCTTCGCGGAGGGCAAGCTGGAAGGCCGCTGGAGTGCCGTCAAAACCCACCATAATGGAGTCGACGGTGTCTTGGACCCGAAG
This sequence comes from Oryza australiensis, assembly GCA_019925245.2. Taxonomy (NCBI): domain Eukaryota; kingdom Viridiplantae; phylum Streptophyta; class Magnoliopsida; order Poales; family Poaceae; genus Oryza; species Oryza australiensis. The sequence continues at coordinate 77,055 of JAIFGZ020000377.1, read as the reverse complement.
ACGGGCGGCCTCCTCGGTGCCTTCGGGGAAGTCCTCGGTGGGGATGTAGGGGTCAAAGCCGGGGTCGCGAGCCTGATAGCTCGCCAGGATAAGCGTAGTGACTTGGCGGGACAAGTCGTATGACGACTCCTTCGCCACCTCGTCGACCTCCTCCGGCACCCTCTTGATCCCCTTAGCCAGCTCATCTATGTGAGTGGCTAGCCCCCCTAAGGTGGGGACGCCGGTGAGGGGACGGATGACCCCCACCTCGCGGGCTGCGTCCCGAAGGCACCCGACGGATGAGGCCATGACCCAGAGCCCCAGGCTCAAGGTGTGCTCCAGCTCCGCGATCCGGCGGCGCGCCTCCTCCAGTTCTGGCCTCCGCACCTGCGCCTGCGCCTCAATGACCACCTGCTCTCGGGCGGCCAGGTCTTGCTCCCACCGCTCCAACTCGTCTTGCCAGCGGCCCGAGGCGGCAGCGAGCAGCTGCTCGCGCTCCCAGACGGCCTTCACGCACCGGGAGGCCTCCTCCTGGGTCTCCAGCACCGCCGCCTCCCGCCCTTCCACGGCGGCCTCGCGCTCCGCGATGGCCTTCTCCTGGGCCACCACATTAGCCTCCCGCACGGCGAAGTCCTTCTCGGCCCTGGCAACGGCAGCCTCCCGGTCCTCGACCGCCCGCCACGCCGCCTCTAGAGCCCTCTCCCGCTCCGCCAGGCCGGCCTCGCGGGCCTGGAGGTTGACGTCGGTGCTGGCGACGGCGGCCTCAGCGTCGCATAGGGTGCGCTTGCGCCTGTCGAGCCCCTGGGCGCGTTCCCTGAGGTCGCGGAGGAACCTCCCGGCGGTGGTGTGGACCCTCTCCTCCGCGACAGCGGCGACCTGCTCGCGGAAGTCGGCGGCGTGCCGCTCAACGACGGTGTCCTCGAACACCTGGCTGAGCTCCTCCTGGCGCCACTCGATCTCCGCTAGCTCCCGCCTACGGACGAGGCCCTCCACCTCACCGTGGCCGCCGCTCCCGACGGCCCTCTTCAACCTCTCGCTCCGCCGTGCCACCGCAACCTCCCCGGCGGCCAAGGCCCGCACTGGCCCGGAGCCCCTCCGGAGATCGCGTTGGCCTCCTCCAGTGCCCTGGATACAACCTCCCTCGCCCGCTCTTGTGACCGGACAAGGGGCTCGGTGTCCAGGGCGGCCACGAACCCGGACCAAGCGCCCCCGGATTTGGAATCGGAGCTCGGCCCGAGATCAACCACCTGCGCGAAGCGGCCAGCCGAAGACGCCCCGTGGCCAGAGCCACCCGCTCCTTGCGTTGGGGGCTCACGGCTGGCCAGCGCCGGCAGAGCTAACGACGGCCGGCGGGGTGATGGCGCCGTCTGGCGCGGCGCGGGCGACAGCTGTTGTGGCGGCGGCGATGGTTGCCGCGGAGGAGACCCCTGGGGTTGTTCTCCGCCGCCCTCCGCTTCCCCCTCTATGTCGGGGCTGCCCCCAGGTCGTTCCTCGTGGGCGGCCGGCGCCCCGATCTCTGGGTGGGCCCCCTCCTCGGATTGCACCGGATCCGGGACCGAACGCGTAAGGGGCGACCTGGACCCGGGGGGCTCAGGCGCCCCGAGCCTCTCCTGCGCCACCTCCCCCGAGCCCGAGGCAGAACCGCCCTTGGGTATAACCCTGGGGCGAAAATCCCGGTGCTCGCGGCAGAAAGCAAAACATGTACATAACAAGGGATCAAAAAACAAGACAAAAACGCAAGGCCCAATGAGCGTGTACATGTCGGCAAGGCGTACCTGCGGGCGGGGTTGAAGTCCCAGGAAACCCGCGAGATGGCCCGCTTCTTTTTTGCAGGGCCACCTAGGGGGCTCGTCGGGCTGCCGCTCGCCGCCCCCGCCGATGCTGGAGCCCCGCGGACGACCTCCACCGATGGCGCGCTCGCCGTGGGCGTGCTCTGGGCCTCGGTTGTCGTCGTCGTCGCCGTCGCTGTGGCTGTCCTGGCCCTCGGCGGAGTGGCCCCTGGGGATGGGCCCGCCACCCACGAGCCTCCCGATCCGTGGGGAGGAGCAGCGCGCTCCGTGCCACCACCGCGTGGCGGAGATGGGGGAGGAGCGGGGTCCTCCTCTGACCTCTTCCTCATCCCCTTAGGGTCCGGGGCCCCCGGATCGCTTCGGCCCGAACCCCGGCGGTTCAGCCGCCCGATCGGCACCTGGTCGTCAGCGTCATCGTAGTCGCCACCCCCGCCCCTCGGGGTAGCGTCCGGCGCCACGGACGACGAGCCCACGCCATCGCCCACCACCTGTAGCGCGTGCAGGATCTCCGAGCGCGCCGAGTCCTGGCACAACGGCACCAACCCGGGCGGGAGCTGCGTCAGATCCATCGCTGTGACGCCGAGGGTGCGGCGGACCAGGATCGCGAGGTCCCTCTCATCCCAGTTGAAGGCGGCGCCCACGTGGGTCCGCATGTCGTCGTTGGGGACTGTGTATATGTAGGCGGGGCGCGACCTTTCCTGCAACGGCGCAATGTGCCTCATCTGGAAGTCGCGGAAGACCGTGTGGCTGGACAGGCCCCCTCTCCAGAGGTAGTTGATTCGCTCCAGCACCCCGTCCAACTCCCTCCCTGCTCGCGGACGCGCCCCCTAGCTCGTTTGGTTCATCGGGATCCCCGTCGGCAGGGATAGGCGGGGGTGGTCGCCTAGGCTGGTGTAGAACTAGAATGCCCTCCAATTCTCCCACCTAGAGCGAGGGTGGATGTCGATGAAGGGGTGCCGACCGTCCTGTCGTTCCGCGGCTGGATCGCCACGTACCCGACCGCGTCGGAGGAGCCCGCCCGGCGCATCTGGAAGAACTGCTGGAAGAGTGCAGCGAGGGCATCACCCCCACAAACATCTCGCAGGTGTGGGCGAACACGGCGAGGTAGAAGACGGCGTTGGGGGTGAGGTGGTGCAGCCGAAGGTCGTAGAACTCCAGCACGTCGAGAAAGAAGCGGGAGAAGGATGGCACCAGCCTGACCATAGCGAAGGAGGCGAAGAACACCATCCTCGTGGGGGGCCGCTCCTCCGGGACATCGCTGCCGCTGCGCGTGCCGCGTGGCAGGTACTTGTTGAAGAGGCTGCGAGCCTCCGCGGTGCGGACCAAGGATTTGGGGAGCACACTCCCCGGCTCCAGAGGCGAATCACAAGACATCTCAAAGGTGGACGCTGAAGTGCGAAGGGAAAGCCGGTGGCGAGAGGAAGGAGGTGTGGAAGCAAAGGGCGCTGGGAAGATGAGAGGCAAAAAGCTGTGAGAGGCGATGGCTGTGGAAAGCGTAGAAACCGATCCCCCTCCACACGGATCCATTTTTATAGGCGACCACGGCCCCCTCAAATTCCACGGCATTAATTTCGCCCCACTACCATGCTGTGCGCCTCCTTGCCTCCACGCAACTTTGTTTTCCTTTCGCATCCCCTTTGGTTCCCGCGTCGCTCAGATTTCGTGCTGCCTGGGGTTTCGCGCCCACCAGGCGCACTATGCGGGACGGAGAGAGCTAGGCGGTTTGAATGGGCCCCAGCGCGCGCGGCCCGAATAAACTCGCCCCCCATCTTGAGAAAACTTAGCCTAGCGCGGCATCAGTTGTCGTCTACCGGCCTCTTGCCATAGCAAGGCACATCCAGTATCCGGGCCCACACACTCAAGGAAATGGCGTTAACCGCGCCCGAGCCCGACTCGGTCCCGGTCAACACCAAGGGCTAATGTCGGTGATATGGGCCCGTGGGTATGCCAGAGGTATGATATCTGAGAAAAGGAGGGCGCCCTTGCCCATCAAGGCGCGCCAAAGATATGTCTTGAATGGCCCAAGTGAGTCCCGGCCACGGGCGGCCACGTGGCCGCCCCAAGGGGGGCCTGGCCCAGAGGCTGCCCGAAGGCCGCCGTGCTCCCAAGCGGCAGGGTCCGGGATCACCCGGACCCCCGTACGGCAGGGTCCGGGGTTACCTGGACCCCCCATCCCTCACCCCGCACCTCTCTAAGAGAGGGGCGAGTCCAACAACCAACCACCTCATTTAATGCCTAAAAGAGAAAGGCTGAGCGCCTGCCCCGTCGCATTTAATGCGATGTGAGGCGCGCCTGTCAGCCGCTCTCATCATCACCCCTTTTTGCCTGTCGCGAGGCAAAGGGGGGCCTAAAGTCTTTGACTGCAACCGCGGTATGGCAGCACACCCACTCCGCACACGCCTCCCTCACGCCCTGTCTAGTCACGTTTAATGCATTGGGCGGCCGCGTGGGAGAGAGAGTGCGAGCGTGGGAGGCGTTGTGTCAGCACCTACCCACGAGATGGGCCGCTGACCAGTGGGTCCCATCGGAGTAGGTAGGCCAGCCATCACCGCGTCAGCAGCATGGCTACCACGACGACCGCCTTTTTCTGCCTGCCTCCATGACACGGCAACAGGAACATAGATAGGGTGGCTTCTCCGACAAGACAAGGAAGAGGCGCTTCCTCACGTGGAGCGAAGTAGAAAAAATCAGGGCTGCTGTGGTGTCCCCTTGCACTATAAAAGGAGGCCCAAAGTCCATCGTAAGGGGGTTCCAGATTCTGCTAGGTTCCCTAGGGAGGTTCTGCTTTCCCAATTCAAACCCCTGTTCTGGTTTTGAGTCCCGTGTTCTAGGCTCCTTTCGGCTAGTCTCGAGCAACGCTCAAGCCATCAGACTTGGGGGAGGAGGACACCATCACTGGTCCTTGTAATCCATCCTTCCTTCATACTACACAAAGAACAGGAGTAGGGTATTACACCTCGTAGGTGGCCTGAACCTGTATAAATCCCCGTGTCTCCGCAGTCTTGTTTTTTCTCGGTTATCGACGCCATCCCACCATCATCGCGAGTTTAAGCCTAGATTCACCGCTCCCCGTGCCGAACCAAAAAGGGGGTCCCTCGCATTCCCGCGTGTCGATCTCCGACATCAACAGTATTGTACCGACTTATTTATAGTATCGTATGTATCTGATTTAGTATTAAGATATCAGAATGATAATATCAAATTTAGGTATCTAAGTAAGTACCATATGTTAACATAAGTTATTTCGTGGAATGGTATATTGTATTATTTTTGTTAGGAAAAATATGCTCACTTCGTTTTACCCTATAGAAAAATATTATCCCTTTGTTTTATTTAGGAAAAGTTTAAATACCCCTTTAAATTTGAAATTTTGATTGAAAGTTCATCTAGCACCTTAAACTTTAAAACCATATGTTCAATTTCCAAACTATACAATAGCGTTAAATGGGCGCTTCCTTGTTCTCCATGAGCATATTTCCAAAACTGTTAAACGGGTGTGTGTAAAAGTTTTCTATATATAAAAGTTTTTTAAAAATTCAAATAAACATCTTTTTCAAGTTTATAATAGTCCGTTAAAATCTGTGTTTAGAAATGCTTGTATTCTCTACAAATTTGAATCAAGAAATGTTTACATTTGCTAACGGAGAAAGTTATACAGGTAGTAATTTGGAAGAAAAAAATTTCATCCATTTACCGTTTCTTATCCTTTCTTGCTATATATATATATATATAAGTATACTCACTAAGAATCATTTATTGCTATAAAGCTGAAAATCTATGAGGTCATTGTTGGTATTTTTATGATGAATTCGTAAGCGCATGCATACCGCTGTGCACTTCACCTTAAAGTATTTCAAGAGTATCGAATTACATGAAACGTATGCAGAAATAGGATTCTATCCATGGGCAACAACGAATGGTAGGCTAGGCTAGAGAGAATTCCTATCATTTAATTTATTAAACTTAAGTTAAAGGTAAAACTTTATCGATTGTTTTGGGCACCGGCTCTCTCCTAATCTGCCAAGCTGAGTCCGGCCTGTAACTTTATGATGTATCGAACATGGAGGAATGCAAAGGACGGATATGACTGTCATCACCTGCCGACTACCTTACTTTCCGCGGAGCACACAACAAACAGGTAACCTCTAACCTAGACATCACATCTAAGCTACTACTCTAGCCTCGCGCAGGAACTTTCTTTTTTATCCAAAGTTCTAGTAATAGAGCACTTAATAATAATACTAAGAGATGAACCCGCAACGATGAGAATATATCTCACTTAAGCAAATAAATTAAATACTATAAAAATCTCAAACACTTATTTTATTAAAAGAAGCATTCGTCGAGGTACAAGTGAGAGAAGAAGGCCGACAACTCCAACACTTCTTCAGAGTTCCAGTGGAAGAATGTCGACAAATCCGACATTCCTCCAGAACTTCTCGTAGAGAACTCTGATATTTGGAGCACTCCTTTCGAAGCTTCTCCTCACCTCTACCTAATTCCACATACTAAAGTGATGCCTAAAATATGAAAGAGAGTTGTACTCTATTTTGTTGTGCAAATTGAAAGTGAGAGCTTCTCCTCCTTTTATAGCATCTCAATGATGAGGGAGGCGTCATGTGGATGGTGGCCGAGGGCGCCAAGGCAGGTTCGGCCGAACCACCTCCACCGCCTCTAGCCACCGACTTTGCCTAGTGCATGACATGTGGGCCCTTATGACGGTTGAGGACAGTTTGGCCCCACTTTAAGGCAATTTTGACTGACATGTGGGCCCTTCATTCCTTGTGTTCACATATAATTGGTCGGAGATACATTCCATCGCATGACGAGTGTTTTCATCCAAAAATCACCTGCATACATAAATTTACCAACATTAGTGGAAACGGTTAGTAAGAAACCCATACCACTAATCTTGATATTATACTTTGTACTTTTATGCAGGAGTTGATGGTAAAGTTTGTACTTAAGGACTGTCAACAACACTCCAACATTTATCCTTTACTCGTCCTTGAGTAAAGCTCATGAATTTGAACAAAGTAATGGCTTCATGTGTAATGATACAAACACACAATGTATTTGTTGGTATTTATTACGTTCATAGATAAACTCGCATGCCCACGGATACCGTTGTAGCATTTCATCCATGAGTATTCCCAAGGCTATTTTATTTATATTTTCGCAGGGAAGACGGTGGTGTAAAAGAGTTTATACATCATAAATCAACCTATAATTAACTCACCATAGTCTAAGCATGGGTTAGGATAAATATGATAATGGGTAATGTGATACACATGAGATTCATCTATATATTAATGTATAGTGAAAAAGGAGATAAAAGAACTACAATACAAATGTCCTTCTATATTACTAATGTCTATTATACACTTAACATATACATGCTTACAAGGCTAGGACTTAGTCCTAGGTACCCAGGTACTACCGAGAGACTACTCTCTGCTGGTCTTCCAGCGTGGTTATGGCATTTACACACTCTTACGCCATATCCAGACATGGAGGAATACAAAGGACGAACAGAGTTGTCACCACCTACCGCCTATCTCATTTTCCGTGGGGCATACCCACATACAACATCATTTATCTAACCCAAGCATCATGCTTATGCTAGTAAATAATATCACTAATTCCCCCGAGACTACCACCCTATGGATGTAAGTAAGAACTAGTGCAACCCATTAAAATCATTGGATGGTTACCGAAGCATAGATCGACTAGCCTAATCAAGTGAAGCATATATATGAAGTATATGCTAATCATAAAGCTTATAATTACTAAAGCAATATATGAACTATGAACACAAGAATATAAATAAGATAATTATACTAATTCAACTATAGTCGTACAAGAAGAGTAAAGTACTAAAGACATATCAAAATCTCTGAGAAGATTATAGGACCGAAGATACTCTAAGCCTATTTCCACTAATACTATAAACAATATAATGTAGAGTAGAGAGAATAACTCGTTGAGGCGTGTGTTCTAAGTGAAGAGAGTAAGCTCCTTAAATAGGCTTAATGACGGTTGATTAAGGCGGTTGTAGGTCGATAACCCCTTGTAACCGTCATCGGGAGCTTATCAGGATCATCCACATGTAAGGTGGAGATAAGGTGGGCTAGGATTTGTTTGGCTGAACGAGGGGTTGGCAATAGTACTTTTACCTTTATTACCTTATTCCCCATGGGTCTTTTAGATTCTCCTCATCTTGGGTGGTTGAGGGATAGAACAGATCATAGAGGCACCAATCACTTACTCTTTGTTTAACTTTCCTTTCAGAGTTGTTCAAGAATTTTTGCAAATAAAACTAAAGTTTCTCAATGATACTCTCGATTGCTCAATGTGTATAAATCCTCACCAAGACATAGTGCTGCCTCTTTTATTATCCTATCTCTAAAAGGTTTATATGTGGAGCTCAAGGTGGGGATAAAAATATGGCAATACTTGTATCACATATATTGCAAAATCAAAAGAGGATCCAAGGAGAAACCAAATCATACAATCCGATCAAGATGTGCAAAGTATGTGGCTATATGATGGAAGGTGATATGTAGTATTCCTTTGTCATAGACTCTCTTTTATTCCTAATTTGAGATATGACTATTTTTCTATCTATTTTTCTCATGATTGATCAAGAACAATGGTGAGCAAACACTTCTTTTCTCTTTTTTTCCCTTTTTGTATTTTTTCTCTTCTCATAATGAATGAGAATATTTCTACCTTCTTTTCTCCGTTTTTAGCCATCTCTTATTGCAAACTACTAGGAGAGACATTTTGAAAGACATGATGGAGTATTTATTTGGTAGACGGAAATGTTGCTAACCTCCAGTGTAGGGGTAAAACAACTACAGTAGGTGTATGATATGTTTTTTTGCTAACCTCCAGTATATAGGTCAAGCATATATGGTGGGTGCGTGTGTGACATCTTGATCAAGAAACATGAAAAGAATCTCACAAGGGTCACAACAATTTGATAAAACTCAATGCAATAACAAGTAGCATATGTGTATAGGCTATTCAATTAATCATCATATGGCATTGGTGGGAATTTACCATCATTGAGGAATTTATAAATTTTTATTCTTTTGAAAAAATGCTCTGGATTTCAAGTATCACCTGGAGAAAGATCATAGCAACTCTATTTATCCATCTCATATCAAACAATAACCTAGACTTATATCATGCATATGCAACCCATAAGTTTAAAGTTCAAGGCAAAGATTCTTGACCAACAAACTCAAAAACCGATGTGAAGACTAAGTTGTAAACTAGGCACTACAGAAAAATATTACAGAGCAACTATTCATCATTTCAACTAGGAAAATTAAAACATTCTTACCGCGTATGGAAAGCAAATTTTTTGGTATTTTTATGTTTTGCAAAAAAAATCATCTTTCTTTTTAAGATGCAAATGCAATGAAATGAAAGATACAAGTTACCTTAGTGGGGGAGGCACTCTCCCAAACTAGCTTCTTCCTCACGGTGCTTGATGGGGATTGAATCCCTGCGACGAGAAGAAGGCCAACAAGTCAGCCTGACTTTGCTACATGGTGGAGTTGATGTTCACCAATTGTCCATCAGTATGCTGCTGCCATGTGTGGGTCTCTTAGACATGCTAGTTTAGCATGTTGTGCATCTCATTGGTTTGGAGATTAAGCTCTCCTAGCTACCGGAATGTCTACAAATCCTCGTCCGAAGTCACAAAAACTCCAAGACAAGAAAGAGTGAAGTGCACTGGGTTGTTGGGGCATCCCATTGAAGCTAGAGGAGTGGTCTACACTAGGAATATTGCCCTAGCGTCTACTGAAGGGATGCTCCCAGCGACCACTACTCGCACTTGGCCACACCGAGCCTCCTACTTCAGATGTTGGCATTGGTTGGTCATAACCGGGTGTATGCCCGAGATAGCTTCAATCTACCTGCTATGTGATCGAGTACTGCGGCTGCTGTTGTGGTGCTCCATAGCGGCATTCCTAGACATGCTCCAAGTTGTCCTGCCAGAAACACTGCTCCTATGAGTTGCCTCTCGGGGTACGAGAAAAATGGTTAGCGGCTGTGGGGGGTGTCACCCCAGGGTATCCCAAAGACCATAATCAAATTCCAACCAAAGTCAAGTCGAGAGTCCTCGGGATGTGGTCGAGGACCCGGCCCCCTTAGTGGGGTCAACCGTTCCGACCTTCCCTCGAGTCTGACCTCGGCTACTCTCTCAACCCCGACTCGTCACCTGACCTTGAGCTTCCTCGGGACAAGACTTGGCACGCAAGGAGGAAGAGGGAGGAGACAACCCGGCAGAGTTTGACACCACCTGACAGCGCAGAAGGAGGATCCCAAGGCTAGAGATATTACCCACCTTTTAGCTCATTAGACATAGCTTTCTTGGCCCCCAAGCTCATCTGTTCCTGCCCCCCTTGATCTATAAAAGAGAGGGAAGGGCAACAGGGCCAAGGAAAGGAGAGACCTTCAGAGGACTGTAGATCCAACACCATTTTAATTGCAGTTTATACTCCACCCCATCAAAGAACATCATACATGGATGTAGGCCTATTATCCTTCGAGAGGGCTGAACCAGTATAGCTCGCCGTGTCTTTTTTCTTTGGCTCGTCCCAGGACTCGAGTCAACCATCCGATCCATTGAAGGACAACATCTCTACCACACTCTCTTTCTCCTCCTCAGGGACCCCCCCTTTGAGGACTGCCGACCCTCCCGTCGACAGTTGGCGCGCCAGGTAGGGGCGCTGTTCTTAATCTTGGGCGATCTAATGACAATCTCCCACTTCATCGAATCTTTGAACAGATAAGTATTTCTTCTCTCTATTTTGTTTTCAAAAGCATTTTTCCCTGCATGTCTCTGCATTATATTTCTCTTCCCGCCCTGTCACCGAGCGGACAACGCGCACTCGACAAGTTCCATGCACAGCTTATGGCCGGCCCTGAGCTACGCGGCCCTGATCTAGTTTGGTTGGGGTTCCTCGGTAGGATGTTTGTCAAGCTGACTTTTGCCGCTCAGGGGCTCGGCGAAGTACTCATGATCAGCTCTGAGATTCACGGCCCCGATCCCACGTGGTCCGGGTTCCTAGGACGGAAGGATATTGACCGAGTCCGTGACTACTTGTCGATTCGGTTTGTTCCCCGAGTATCGGATCGATACGTCCCTGCCCGGTGCTATCACTCAATCCCATGCCCTTCGGTCAGAGTTGGATTTTCTCTCCGGAGTTGGACTTGGGTCGAGATCTCAACGCACAATGGCTTGACATATGGTCAAATTACTTGGGGAACTCGGTCTTTCGAGACCTTTTATTTTGCCTATTCGAAAAATGAATGACAAGCGTGCAAAAGATCGGTCTAAAACCTTTCGAGTTCCGATCAGAGAATTCTCCCGTATGCTGCAAGCAAAGACTATCATCTAAAGCCAAGCTGTCAGGTATAACACAAATAGGCGAAGCTATCTCTATGCATGTCCTGCTCGAACTTTCCTCGATACGACAATGCAAAAGAGAGGGCTTAGAACCCCGATATTAACACAAGTTAATTTATTCTTCCTAATTAGGGACTATTACAGCAAAGATTTCTCAAAACTCCAGAAGGTCGATGATCTTTTCTGTGGTCTCCTCGACCTCGGCAATGATGTTATCAATGTCGCTGGTTTGCACGCCTTCCATCCACCCTTGGCCGAGGTCGGTGATCCTCACCTCTGGGTAACGGTGGCTAAGGATGCCAAGGGCCACCCCCGTGCTAGCCTTTGCAGCATCTTTTACGAAGATGTCAAGGCGACGGGGGCCATCCCGCAGGCGATTGAGGAACTCGGTTCGAGTCTCCTGGGCTGGCGAAAGCTTGTTGTCAGCCTTGTTCAGAATGGCAAGAGCACCATCTTGAACTTCGGCTAGCCGAGTCTCAGCCACTTCCAGGAGCTCCTTGTGTGCCCGATTTGCTGGCCGGAGATCGACGCGCGCTCTGCACCAGACAAGGACGAGAGGTAAAAATCGAGGCGAGCAAGGAAAACCATGAGGATGGAAGAGGATGCTGGGTATGACCTTACCGTCCACGGAAGTCTTGGTCACCTTCAGCTCCTTTGCCAGCTTGGCCATCGAACTTTCCATGGCGGAAAGCTCCTCCCCCATCTTGGCCCATGCCACCTCCGCCTCGATCCTGGCAGCCTCCGCCTCGGCCTTAGCCGACTCCACTTTGGCCTTGGCCGTCTCGGCCTCGGCCTTGGCCCGAGTTAGCCTTTCCATCTCGACCCGAGCCTCCCCGAGCTGCGTCTCCAGCGAACCCCGGGCTTCCTCGGTGGCCCTTCAGCCGAGAGCCCGAGGAACTCACGGGCATAGTCTCGCTCGGCCCGAAAGACTTTGGCCTGCTCAAGGTTGTCCCTGGCGCCTGGAAGAATATTTCTAGTTGTTTCAGGGTTTGAGGGAGGTGAAGAAGGGTAAGATAAGCGAACTTACGACGACAAGCCTCGGCCAGCTTCTCCTCCAGTTCCCGCTCGGCCGTCGACGGCTCGGACGGTTGAGGGCTCCCCTGGGATGGCGACTAGTCACCAAGAATTCAGGAAAGAGGGCAAGGGATCCGAGTCTTACCAGGAATATCTCTCGGAGGCAGGCGAGGTGGTGCTCGAACTCCGGCAAGCGCCTGGCTTGTTGTCACACCCTGAGGTGTTTTCCCCTTTTAAAAATCATAAAACAAAAAATCACAAAGAAAATATTTGAAAATTAACCTGGAGCAAATAAATAATTTTAAAATACAAATTCTATTTGGAAATGGCATGGTAGGATTTTTCTTAAATTCTACATGTCAAAATACATTAACATGATTTTTAGTGGAATTTTCGTAGCACTAGAAATAATTTTTAACCAATTAAAATCAAAACCAAAATTAAATAAATCCTAGGAAAATCCTTTCTTTTTCCTTCGTCCTTTTCCCGCCCGTTTTGGCCTTGAGCCTTCGGCCTGAGCCCACGTCCCATCCTCCCGCACACCCGTGCCTCCCCCTCCTTTCCTCGCGGGCCGGCCAGAGGCCGCGTCCCATTAAGCGTCACGCTCTGCAAACAAGTAATCCCGTCCCTCGACTCCCCGAGCCACTGATGGGTGGGGCCTGCTGGTCAGGTTCATCCTCTACCTACGGCCGCGTCGCCGCCGCTCACGCCGACCCGTTCCCGTGCGGATCTCGGTCGTCCGCCTCTCCCGCACGTCCTTAAAAGCCTTGCCATCACTCCTCGCCCTCCCGCTACCAGGTTGCCACCCCATCCGTCGTCGCGCCCAATAATGCCCAGATTTAATTGCCGACCATAATTTCCCCAAATCTCTCTCCCTCTTAACTCCAGCGAGTAATTCCCCACGTCCCCGGCCTCCACGACCTCCCTACGGCCTATAAAAGCCGACTGCCATGCTTCCCGAGCTCCCCACACCCTCACTAAAGCTCCTCGCTCTCTCTCTCTCGCGCGCGCTCTCGCCGTGCGCCCTAGCTTCGTCGCTCCCCGTCGGCCTTCGGCCACCAATCCCCGTCAACCTGAGCCGTGCCGAACCTCTCCACCGCCTCGTCCCACACCGCGGCGTCCGAGCTTCCTCGGCCATCCTCTTCGGCGCCTTCCATCGTCCCTCTCACCGCCGGTGTCCCGCGGTGAGCTCCTCCCTCTCCTCCCGGTCCGAGCTTGCGTTCATCGTCCCGCGAGTGTGCAGTTTCGCCCGCGCGCGACCCGTGCCACTCCGCCGCCCGAGCCGCCGCCTCGATGATGCCGGCCAGTCTCCGGCTGTCGCGCGCCGTCATTGGCCACCGCGCCGTCCTCGGCGGATCGGGATCGCCCGACCCTGCCGCCTCGCTTTCTCGCCTAACCCCGCCGTCCCACTTTCTCGCCCGACCCCACCGTCTGCCTTCCTGCCTGGCCTCACCTCCTGGCCATCGGATCGGTCCCGAACCGATCGGGGCCGTCGGTCCCCGTGGCCGCTCGATCCCCTTTAGGGTGATCCGAGCCGTCCACGTGGTGGACCCGTGGACCGATGCCCTACGGCCGATGGCATCATCCGTTGATGTCAGCCCTAGCCTCTGATGCAATCCCTGGAATTTATTGCGCAATAAAATATTAATGATTTTCCTGCTTTAGTAAAAACATAGTTAATCTTCTAAAATTCATATCTTTTTAATTCGAGCTCCGTTTAAGTCCATTCAAATTTCATTAAATTCATAAAAATGCCAAGAGTCCATTAAAGATGGTTTTGTTCCCTGTTTCAGTAGATTTTTAGCATATGTTGTTGAGTGCTTTGTTTGTCGTATAGATCCCGGTAGTTTCGTCGGCCCCGTGTTCTTCGAAGTCGTCGCGGAGTTTCCCCAATCCGAAGAGCAAGGCAAGTCATGCTTCCTTGTTGATCATATTGCTCCCATTTTGCTAAAATCCCTCATTTATTATATTAAACTGCATTTATTTTATAATGTCATTTTATGGGAAATATTATACCCTATTACTAGTATTAAGCCCTATGCCTTGGTACCCTAAAAACCTTGACAAACCTGGGAAATAACATGACTAGTTTAGACCTAGGATATGCTTAGCACTACTTAGATTCACTAGCACACTAAATGGGTCATTTTATTTAGACTACATTAATCTGGACACATGAAATGAAGGAAATAACCTGACAGCTTTGTGAATCGGACTAATATCTAAAATATGGCAAACGGTGGCTGTGGGTGCAATGGTTTTGGATAGTCGCGCCCATGACAAATTAAGGACCGGTTCACGGGAAACCCTGGAAGAATGACCGTACAAACTACAAGCCAGAATAGGCAACGGTGGGTCCCGTAGTATAGCCTTTCCTAGCCGACAAACCCTAGCAAGGGTGAGCATGATAAAGCTACAGTCGGCCGGGGGCTTACCGGTTGTGGGGCTGCCGGATTCACCGTAGCACTCGGGGAGGCTGCCCACGGCCCAGGAATGGGAGTGGGGGCAAAACCTTGGTGTGGTTCGCTTGGTTAGCGGAGGGTTATATGAAAGGTCCTATCACGGTCCCTTTTCGAGTGCGTGGCGTATTCCGCACACGGGAATCGTGTTGTGGGGCTGTGTCTTGTGGGTACATATGTACATCTCTGATCAGAGTAAAACTATTCGAATAGCCATGCCCACGGTTATGGGCGATCGACCAGATTCACCATGATTAGTTCACACTTCTAAACCTGAATTTTGGGACATGACTAGTGTAGGTGGATGGTTTGGGCCTATCGCAACGTGGGGATAACGTTGGACAGTGATGAAAAGTAATATTGCTTAAATACTTGATTTCAACTGCTTTTCCTTTCAACTCTCCTTGTTTGCGAAAATTCTAGCGTTTGCGCAAAAGCAAACCTTAGCCAAATCCTTGTCTCCCTTTGCATTTCATACCTCCTCTCTTCCGGTATGACTTGCTGATTACATGGAAGTACTCACCCTTGCCTCTTCACCAGAACCTGAGCTTGAAGCCGAAGAAGTCAAAGATGAGTAGGCTTTGCCCTACGCTCTGGAAGATGCCTGTGGAGTGGTTGAAGCCATGCTGCAAGCACCGAGATTAGGCTTAGACCCTTTTCTTTTTCCACGGCCCTTTTGTAATATTTTTGTACTGTTTTTAAGACGTGGCTGTAATATCAACAATTGTCATATGTGTACCCTAGCTGGTCCTGGACAGGGATTTTAATACACATATAGCTTCGGAAATTCTGGTTTGAATTTCTGAGTGTGACAAGTTGGTATTAGAGCCATTTTCAGACCGTAAGAAAAGCCAAACGGAAAAATCTTAAAAGCCTTCTGAATTTTTCATATGCATAAGCTCTTGCATTTGGAGTTGTTTTGGGAAAATGGGCTTCTGTTTCCTCAGGTTTTGGAGAAATCTTGGTCATTTTTCAAAATAGGGCAAGTTTTGAAAACCAAGCCAGTTTAAGTAATAGGACTTTGAAACTCCATTTGAAAAACATTTGCAGTTTTATTCGATCGTCGATCGGGATTTCAAAAGGGAATAAGTCCAAAGTCAAGGCTAGGTGGGAATGGTCACATATTTCTACATATTACAACTAAGCATTAATTTTGAGCATTACTACCTAGAAGCTGTCAACCGTAGTTTTACTTAGCCTCATGAAAACATTTTATGCATAAAACCCTTCTTTACTCGTTTATTCCACTTGAGTCCTTTACCATTTATTTGGGGCTTGAGCATGCATTGTTCCCCTTCCTTGTCTTCTCTAGATGGCAGGTCATCCCGTCACCCACCACGGTTAGGGTCTGGAAGGATTCGTTCTTGAGTTGGCTAGGATGGCCTTGGTAGTGGGCTATCTGGTGCACCGGAATATACCGCCGTCTCGCCATTTGGCGCAAGTTGCCCCATCAGTCCGCTTGGGGTGCACGGTTTCATCGGCACCAACCTCCCGAACATGTGGTCACTGCTCGGGAGGGACGGACGAGCATACCTGCCAAGAGGCTGGTTACCCGATGCTTGGCCTTGATAAGGGAGATGCATGATGTGGAGATTGTGGCAATCGGGTATCTACATGGCAAGCTTATCCGACTGGAGGTAGGGATAGATTGCGTCGCCATATCTGTAAGCCGAACTTGACTTAGGTGTTACGGTTGCCGATAGAGATAAGGCAATCGGCCTATAGTCACGGTTTGGTAAGATTGAGGAAACCAACTTAGAATAGGATAGGGTTTCCGATTTGTAAACCCTTCCTCCCAAGACTATATAAGGGGGTAAGGGGCGTCCCTTGAGGGATATCCAACACTAGATCGAGATACGACTTCATAAGCAAGAGCTTTAGACACACAAGATCAATAAAGACACTCGGCGGATCGAATCCACCGAAACAGGGAGTAGGGTATTACCTCACGAGAGGGCCCGAACTGTCTAAATCTTCTTCTTCTTCTAACCCATTGTGCTTGGCGATCTTGACTGCGACCCCGAAAATATATTGCCGAAACCAAGTTTCGGCGGTTGGCGCGCCAGTAGGGGACGCGCGCCGAGACTTCTTCAACAACCTCGCCGACAAGCGTGATGGGATCTCCTTCAAGACTCGGCGACTTTGCCGCCAACTTCTCCGACGACTCCTCCTTCAACTCGGATTCGAACCGGTCGAAGGGAAAGATCTACTCGGCGCCATTCGGACTCCCCAATAGCGCCGAGATCTTCGACAACGTCTTGAAGACCAAGATGCAATCCACCTTCTCCGACGACGGACTTCACTCGGCACCATTCGGATTGCCGGATACCGCCGAAATCTGCGCCAATCTTCTCGCCTCCCCGACGGAAGCAATCTACTCAGCAGAAGGCCACTCGGTGCCGTTTGGGTTACCAAACGTCGCCAAGATCTACAGTCAACTGCTCTCCCCCGAGTTGGCGGCGATCCACTCGGAGGAGCCTAATCCCCCAAGCTTCGACTCGGACTGGAGCGATTCAGGTCCGGATTTCCCAGGATCAAGGGAGGTCGTTGTCATCCTCCCGTCCTTCGGCTCCTGCTCATCTTCAGAGCTCAACGGATACCTCAGCTCCGCCGGCTTCGACAATCTCTACGGCATCCCTTCCGACGAAGCCGACAACTCCGACTGCCATATGGACTGCGAGCCGAAGTGCTTCGACGTCCTCATGGTCGAGCCGGATGAGTCCGACTCAGCCATGGCCAGGAGGCTTGCCGAAGAGGAGCGAGCTAGAGTGGAGCTTGAGCGCAAGACGGCCGAGGAGGACAAACAACGCAAAGACGAGGCTGACAAGAGGAAGCAGGATCTACGTGCAGCCGGACGATCTACCCAGGAGGCTATCCTCCAAACACGGGTTCGCAACACCAACGTCTTCCAGACGCCACAGCAGAACGCTGTCGCCGCACTCACGCTCTTGGACACCGTCATGGAGACGGCCCGGCCAACGTGACTCCTATACTTGATAAGATCAAGACCATCGTCGCCGCCACGGCTAACGGCCCTCCCACCACTTCGACGCGAAGGCGACTAAATCCGTGGCCGAAACACCACATAAAAGCGGCTTCCCCTCTAAAGTCGGGAGACTACGGGAGGCCCGAGCCGGCTCGGTCGACAACCAGGCCAAGAGGTCCACCTCGCGAGTCCACGCCGAGGCACCAAGAGCGACGGCCGACTCCGCGACAAACGACATGGACGTCCACCCGTCCACCACCGAGTCCGCCGCAACAGTTCCGGCTACCCAACCACCAACGAAGACCCCGCCGAGTGATCTCGCGGAAGTCCTCGACCGCCGCTACCAAGAGCGCGACCGACGCACTCGGGAAGATCGGAGGGGATCACCCGATAGCGGCGATGATGGAGTACCGGCCTTCACTCGGGAGCTCCGCCGAGTGCATTGGCCGAGTGGCTTCAAGCCTACAGGGATTGAAAGGTACGATGGCAAGACCGACCCTGAATCTTGGTTAACTGTATATACTCTTGCCATCCGAGCTGCAGGTGGCGACAACAAAGCCATGGCCAATTACCTGCCCGTGGCCCTCGCAAACTCAGCCAGAAATTGGCTCACAAGCCTGCCAAGAGGCTCAATCGGCTCGTGGAGCGAGCTGAGGGACCACTTCATCGCCAACTTTCAAGGCACCTTCGAGAGGCACACACTTCGACCTCTACAACGTCATCCAGAAGCCGGACGAGCCCCTGAAGGATTATATTCGTCGTTTCTCCGAGAAGCGCAACAAGATTCCGAACATTACCGATGACATCATCATCGCCGCCTTCCAAAAGGGAGTCCGTGATGAGCTGCTTATCGGCAAGTTCGGGCGTAAGCCACCGAGGACGGTGAAACAAATGTTCGAGACGGCGAACTCATACGCCAAATCAAACGACGCCATCAAGGCCTCCCGTCAAGACCGGCTCGACAGAAGGGAGGACAAGCAAGCAGGAGGAAGCCGAAATCCTAAGAAGGATAGCGGTAATAACGGCAACCAAGGCCAGAAAGATCGCAAGCGCCGATCTGAAGACCTAGTGGCCGCGACCTCCAATACTCAACGCCGTCCCCGAGTCGCCGCCTACGACGCCATCATGAACGCCCAGTGCACCCACCATCCGAATCACAAGCACGCGGCGAAGGATCGCTTTATCTACAAGCGGTTCATTGACAACGCGGGCGCGGCTCAACAAAAAGCCGGCGACGAGGCTGGCCCATCCGGCGCCAAGAAGAACAACGCGGCTGAAAATGCCGAACCTTTTCAAGACCCGGTGGGAGAGCTCAACCATATCTTCGGGGGTCCGCTAGCCTATGAGTCCAAGAGGAAACGAAGCTAACCGACCGGGAGGTCAACGCGGCTCAACCCGAAGTCCCTCGGTATCGCGATGGTCGGAAGTGGCCATCACCTTTGACCGCTCGGATCACCCCGACCGAGTGGTTCATCCGGGCGCTATCCACTCGTCCCGGACCCGTGGTCCGCAATATCGGGCTTAAGCGCGTCCTCATCGATGGGGCGGCGCCCTCAACATCTGTTTGCCAAGACCATGGACGAAATGCGATCCCAAGGGCCGAACGAAAGCAAGCTCAGCCCCTTCCACGGAGTTATACCAGGGCTGTCTTCAAAACCACTCGGGCACATCTCCCTCCCAGTCACCTTCGGAGCCCGAGAGAACTTCCGAACGGAGAACGTCACCTTCGAGGTGGCCGACTTCGAAACAGCGTATCACGCCATCATCGGAAGGCTGCGCTTGCCAAGTTCATGGCGATCCCTCACTACACCTACCTTTGCATGAAGATGCAGGGTCCCAACGGCGTCATCACTCTTCGCAGCGATGTGAAGCAAGCCTTCACCTGCGATAAGGAGAGCTGCGACATGGCCCAATCTCGCGAGAGATTACGTGGCCAACAAGAAGTCCGATTGGCTGCATCGGCTTCGGAAAAGGGCGAAGTCCCCGCGAAGAAGATAGCCAAAACGGGATCCGGCGACGCCAAGACCAAGAAAATCTCCCTTGATCCGTCGATCCCTCAAAAACTGCGTAATCGGTGCGACCTAGATCCCAAATAGGAAAGCGCGCTCGTCACCTTCCTCCAAAATAATAAAGATGTTTTTGCTTGGAAACCATCGATATGCCCGGAATTCCTAGGGAGGTGATCGAGCACTCTTTGAACGTCAAAGATGACGCCAAACCAATGAAACAACGATTACGCAGTTCGCACAGGGATCGAAAAGACGCGATCAAAGAAGAACTTGCAAAGCTCTTGGCTGCGGCTTCATTAAAGAAGTCCTTCATCCCGACGGTTAGCCAACCCGTCTGGTCATAAGAAGACGGGGCAATGGCGCATGTGCGTCGATTACACCGACCTCAACAAAGCCTGCCCCAAAGATCCATTCGGGCTACCTCGTATCGACCAAGTTGTCGACTCAACAGCCGGCTGCGAACTCCTGAGCTTCTTGGATTGTTACTCGGGCTATCATCGAGATCAGCTTGAAAGAATCCATTGCTTGAAGACATCTTTCATCACGCCGTTCGGGGCCTCTTGCTACATCACCATGCCTTTCGGCCTAAAGAACGCCGGAGCTACATACCAACGCATGATCCAAAGATGTTTCCAGACGCAGATCGGCAAAAACGTCGAAGCTTATGTCGACGATGTCGTCATCAAGACCAGGCAGAAAGAAGACCTGATCGCCGACTTAGAAGAAACCTTCGCAAACATCCGGGCCTTCAGAATGAAGTTGAACCCGGAGAAGTGCACTTTCGGCGTTCCATCAGGCAAACTGCTCGGCTTCATGGTGTCACATCGCGGCATTGAAGCAAATCCGAGAGAAGATCAACGCCATCCTGAACATGAAGCCCCGAGTAACCGAAGGACGTCCAAAAGCTCACTGGCTGCATGGCGGCACTAAGCCGTTTCATATCCCGACTCGGCGAACGAGGCATGCCCTTCTTCAAGCGCTAAAGAAGACGCACGACTTCCAGTGGACCGCGGAAGCCGACAAGGCCTTTGAAGATTTCAAAGAATTTCTTACCACACCACCCGTCCGGCTTCGCCTCAACCCCAGGAACCCCGTTGCTGTACGTCTCGACCACCCACCAAGTGGTTAGTACGGTCCTTGTGGTTGAACGAGAAGAAGAAGGACGGGCCCGGAAGATTCAAAGGCCAATTTACTTTGTCGCGAAGTATTGGCGGGAGCCAAAATCCGATACCCCGGTACAAAAATTGCTTTATGGTGTTCTAATAACCGCGAGGAAATTGGCACACTACTTTCGGGTCACTCGGTCACCGTCATCACCTCTTTTCCACTCGGCGACGTCATCCACAACCGCGAAGCAACCGGCGCATCGCCAAGTAGGCCCTAGAGCGATGCGCTGGACTTAACTTTTAAGCCCGGGACGTCCATTAAGTCACGAGCCTTAGCGGACTTCTGGCCGAGTGGACTCAACGGCAAGAGCACGTACCTCGAGAAGACCTCCAACACTGGACCATGCACTTCGACGGATCCAAGAGGATCACCGGCCGGGAGCGGGAGTTGTGCTGATCTCCCGACCGGGAAAGGCTAAGATATGCCCTTCACCTCCACTTCTCCGCCTCACACAACGTCGCCGAATACGAAGCTCTTCTACATGGACTGCGCCTCACGCCTCACTCGGGATTCGTCGGCTTATTGTGAAAGGCGACTCCCAGTGTCGTCAATCAAGTGATGAAGGATTGGTCTGCTTAAACGACACTATGGAGGCCTACCGACAAGAGGTCCGCAAGCTTGAGGACAAGTTTGATGGGCTGGAACTCTCACATGTCCCGAGACATAACAACGAAGCTGCCGACGAACTAGCGCAGTTCGGATCTAAGCGAGAAGCTGCTCCAACGAGCGTCTTCGTCGAGCATCTCTACGAACCAACCGTCACGGCGAAGACGACTCCTAGCGAACAAACCGCCAACGAAGTCGCCATGACCAACACCGACTGGAGGACGCCGCTCATCTTAACTCAGCAAGAGCTGCCGGATGACCGGGATGAAGCGAACGCGTCCGGCGTCGTTGCCAAGCGTACGTCATGGTCGACTCCGATCTATACAAGAGAAGCCCCTCCGGAATTCTAATGAGGTGCATCACACCCGAAGAAGGGAAACAATTACTCCAAGATATCCACTCGGGCATATGCGGAAGCCACGCGGCGGCACGCACTCGTCGGCAAAGCTTATAGGCAAGGATTCTTCGGCTCACCGCGGTCTCCGACGCGGACAAAGTCGTAAGAACTGCGAAGGCTGCCGATTTTTGCCCGACAAAGCCATGTCCCGCCCAGAGCTTCAAACAATCCCACTTTCCGGCCATTCGCGGTATGGGGCTGGACATGGTTGGCCCTTTCAAAAAAGCTCCGGGAGGTTTCACACACCTCTTCGTCGCAATCGACAAGTTCTCCAAGTGGATTGAAGCCAAGCCGGTTGCCACAATCACTGCTGACAAAGCGCGAGACTTTTTCCTCAACATCGTGCACCGCTTCGGCATCCCAAACAGAATCATAACTGATAATGGGACCCAATTCACGGGAGGCATCTTCAAGGAATTCTGCGAAGACTTCGGGATCAAGATCTGCTATGTATCAGTAGCCCACCCTAAAAGCAATGGGCAAGTCGAGCGAGCAAACGGCATGGTCCTTCAAGGCATCAAGGCTCGCGTTTTCGACCGGCTAAGCCCTTACGCCGGCAAGTGGGTCCAAGAACTTCCCTCGGTTCTATGGTCGCTGCGAACCACACCTAGTCGGGCCACTGGCCAAACTCCTTTCTTTTTGGTCTATGGCGCAGAAGCCATGTTGCCAAACGAGATGGAATATGAGTCCCTCCGGGTCCGCAGTTTCAACGATGAACGCTACGACGTCGACCGAGTGGATGACCTCACCCGATTGGAAGAGGCCCGTGAGGCAGCCCTCATCCAGTCGGCCAAATATCTTCAAGGGCTCAGAAGATACCACAGTCGCAACGTGAGAGCACGAGCTTTCATTGTTGGCGACCTGGTCCTACGCAAGATCCAGACCACCAAAGACCGACACAAGTTATCTCCCTTATGGGAAGGACCGTATATAATCGCTGAAGTGACTCGGCCCGGTGCATACCGGCTAAAGTGCGAAGACGGGTCTATGGTGGAGAACTCCTGGAACATCGAGCATCTTCGACGATTTTATGCCTAATTTGGCTAAGGCCTCATGTTTTCCTTGACTCCAACCTCAAGCAAGATGACTTCTTGAGCTAACAATCGGGGGCTGTACACATGTCAATAAAGCTCAAGTTTTCCTCATCAAACTTTTGTGCATAATTTGGTTTATCATTGTTTAATGTCCTTCGACTCGAGCTCAGTGTCTAAGGACTGAGAGTTTTCCGATGACCTAATCGAGCCTAGGCTTGATGACAGCCAGACGAAAACTACTTAAGAAATTTCACGCAAAAGCTCGAATCAAGGCATTGACATAAATAAACTAAAAATAGTCACGAAGTTCCACATCAGAATGTTATGGTTACATGACATTTACAAAGCAAAGCCAGAACATAGTTCAGAGCTTGAAATTGTTTACTACATCCAAAGATATCTTCTTCGCCGCCTCTTGCGCCTCGCTCGGCATATCTAAGGCTGCTCATCCGTTGTTCCTCGCGAAGCCCTCCCGACCGAATGGATATCCACTCGGGGTAGAGGGACTTGGTCGTGCAAGAGCCGACCGGCCCCCATGTTGGCCGCTTCGGTGATATTCTTCGAGTGTTCGGGAGCAGCGAAGTTTGTCGAAGATCTCGATTGGCTCCAGCGAGCTGGCCCCAACTCCTTGATCAAACAAGGATGCCAAGATCGGCGTGGCGGCGTTGGCGACTTCTTCCCGTATCTCGTCGCTGGATTTGATCTGCCCAAGCAAGACGTCGTATTGGGCTCGGGTCTTCATCTTATAAGCTGCAAAAAATCCCAGATCAGTCAAAGCACTCGGATATAAAGCAGCATACAAAATTCAACTTCAAGGAAGATTACCTTCAAATTCGGCCTCCATCTCGGCCTTGTCAAGGCTGACCGCTTCCAGCTGGACTTGAAGCGAGTGGACCTCCGAAGAATTTTCTACGACGAAAGAAGATTATCGATAGCCAAGATCAGCATAAGAATCATAATGAAGATGGGAGAGGCGGGCTTACTTCCGATTGATCCACGGAGGTTGAGGTTCGCTTCCCGAAGCTCCGAGATCTCCCTCCTTAAAGCAGCCTCCCTTGATGCGGCCTCCTCCGAGTGGCCTTCAGCTGTCGCTGAACGTCCTCCAAGGAGTTTAAGTGGGGGACTAGCTTCTCCAGCACTTCGGATTTTGCCATTGAGCGGCAATATTCTTTCTGCATGCGAAAGCAGGAGGATGATCGATTGAAGGATAACAAAAATATAATCAAAAAGAAAGATGAAGGCTTACGTTGAGCGGTCGGGTCGCCTCATTCGGGCTCTCGACGAGGGCATCCCTTTCATCCTTTTCAGCTGCCGGTCGAGGATGATGCCCTGCCTCTCGCCTTCCGAGTCTCGCCACTCTATTCTGATCGGGGGAACCCAGGTCTCAGAAGACTGCAACCTGGGGATCTCTTCTACCGTGGCTGACAAACAAGAAAGATAAATGAAGACATGAAGGATTCAAAATTGAAAAAACGAAGGAATGCTTCGAAGCAAGTCTCACGGTTTCGGTGGCTGCCGGCCTAGGAGGGGCAGCTGGGCTCTTCTTCTTCTTCGGGCTCCGCGCCGAGTGACCCCCAGTCGGGGACGTCTGGGCCGCAGCCGTGGGTTCCACGGCAGGCGGTTTCCGGTCGGGATATCCCGACCGCGGTCGGGGCTCCTTCTGGGGGCGCTCTCCTTTTGAGGTGAAGGATGTTTCTCGAACGCTCGCACTTGGTTGCGGGCTCCGGGGTTTTGGCTCTGATGGCCTTGGCACTTCGGGAGCAGCGGCCGGAGTTGGTCCTTTGTCCCTTCCGACAGGATCTATATCCTGGGGCCTCCTGCGAAAGTGAATGCAGCAAAGATAAAGAAAAGTTTCCAGCAAAGGAATTCAAACTTCGGTTTCGGAGCTTACCTGGACGACCGGCGGATCTTTGGTGCTGTCCGCGCGATCGCCTTAGAGGCGGGTTCTCGACGAGGAGCCGGGACGTCGTCATCCGAATCCTCGATGATCAACCTCCTTTTGCTTGCGCGCTTGTTCGAGTCCTCACTCGGCGCGCCCGCTTCCCGACCGGATCGCTTGGATTTTGATCCCGCCGGCTTCTTGGCGGGCGACGCGGCGCGTCATCATGAGCCACCTTATATGGCTTGGAGGTGATAGAGGCGTTTTCCTACGAAGAGAGAAAGTGTGACATTAAGAGACAAGACGTCAAGATTGAAAGATACTATGAAGCAACCAATCGGCTTACGGAGGAGGAGGTCGGTGGATGCTTGAATGGAAGTAGGCGAATGAGGGCCCGCTCGACGGCAATCCCGGATGAGAAAAGCTTGTACATCCGGATCTTCGGGATCTCGTATGTGAGTGGATCCGGGTCCTCCCGATTGGGGTCCATTCCGCCTTCATACTCGTAGGCCGGCTTCGACCGCTCCTTGATCGGCGCCAGTCGGCACCTAATGAAGTGCCGAGTGATTTGTTCCCGCGAAGGTTCCTCTTCTTCATCGCTAGGATCTTCGCGAGCGGATCGTTGGCCTCGTCCCAATCTTGGGCTACGGGACGGTGCTCCAGGACGGCTTGGGGACAGGGGGAAGACCGATGAAGGCAGGAAGGCTGGGTTCAAGATTGCTGATGTAGAACCAGTTTGCGTGCCAGCCTTTGTTGGAAGATTTCAAAGGGAGAGAGAAGTAGTCTTTGCGGAGAGATCCACGAAGCTGAAAGCCTGCCCCACCAACGACGCAAGGTTGATCCTTGTTCGGATGGGGTTTCAGGTAGAACATACGACGGAACAGATTGAAGTGAGGAAGAATGCCAAGGAAGGCTTCACACACATGAATAAAGAGTGCTATGTGGAGCATTGAGTTGGGGTTCAGATGGTAGATATGAAGACCATAGTAGTCAAGAAGCCCCCGGAAGAACTCGGAGGTGGGAAGGCTGAACCCGCAATAGAAAAAGGAGGTAAAGACAACGAGCTCACCGGTGTTAGGGGTCGGAAAGTCCTCCCCCGCCGCCGGGCACCATCCCACAAGTTCCTTTGGCGGAAGCACGCCGTGCTTCACCATCTCCTTGAGGGTGTATTCCCTTACATCCGAGGTAGCCCATTGGTCGAACGGGATCCTTTTCTCGTCCGCCATGAGAATGGGTTTATGGGAAGTGGATCTGGCTAGAGAAAGTTGGATCTTTGGCGATGGAATGTGGGAGAGTTGGCTGTGGAGGCTGGTTGTTGCAGAGATCGAGCTTTTAGATGGACGGATTTGGGAGCGCGCGAGTCTAGGGTTCTCCGCGGTGAGCTGTTGAACAGTACCGTGAGAAGGGGAATCGTTTGGAAGGCGAAGAGGCGGGGACGACCTCGCGTCTTTATAAGAAAGATTTGAGGGTTGCGCTAGGTTTTCTGTTGAGTGGGCTGAGCCCATAAGAAAATCTACGGCCCAGCTAAGGTGTGGTCCGATACGTGTCCTTAGGGACTTAAGCGGATGAGCTTAAGCAGATTTGCCCTGGCAATATGCGCGTGTCCGAGTGCCCAATACCTTTAAAGATCCTTCCATACCGCGGTTTGTCTGACTTCATGAGAAGTTGGCACGATGCAATTTGGAAGGTGACCAACAGCTGAGTTTTTATAACTGCCTTGGTGAACAAGGGCTGTTTGGTTTTTTGGCATTCGGTCGGGTAATCTTACCAATGCTGTTTATTTTCCACCTTGGTGAAGATCTTTATGAGATTGAGACCAGTATTATGGCAAAAGCTATTTAATAATTTGGTCATATTTTTCATATGATTGAAAAAACTTGTTTTCCCATGAGGGAAGAATGAAACATTTATTTCGGGATTACTCGGGCAAATCCACTCGGATGAACAAGAGCTCACCGAGTGCTTTTTACCCACGAGGGTTGATTGAATTATTTGTTCTGAGATGACTCGGGCAAATTCACTTGGATAAGTATGAACTTGCCGAGTAATGAGATTTTTATGATTGCTTTAGCATGAGCTAGGCATCTAGATGAGAATGATTTTTTATAGTTCTTGACTATATGCTTAGTCTATTTTTGACTAACCACATAGTCGGGGGCTACACCTAATTAGGTGCATCAGGAGATGCACCTAGATATTTATTTTTGAGAAATTTTTGTATATATTTTTTCAGCCCTTCACAGTCTTTGGAGCCACTCGGGAAAATTCAGGCAGAGATGGTGGAATCACTCGGCGCCAAAAGCACTTGGTCAAAGAGATTTTCTGGTTGAGTGCTACTTTGGTCTGAAGCTGAGTTGTCTCGTCGACTGAAAAGGACTCGGGGGCTACTGTGGAGATTGTGGCAATCGGGTATCTACATGGCAAGCTTATCCAACTGGAGGTAGGGATAGATTGCGTCTGCCATATCTGTAAGCCGAACTTGACTTAGGTGTTACGGTTGCCGATAGAGATAAGGCAA
Organism: Oryza australiensis; assembly: GCA_019925245.2. Lineage (NCBI taxonomy): Eukaryota > Viridiplantae > Streptophyta > Magnoliopsida > Poales > Poaceae > Oryza > Oryza australiensis. The sequence continues at coordinate 49,790 of JAIFGZ020000377.1, read as the reverse complement.
TCGGCCTATAGTCACGGTTTGGTAAGATTGAGGAAACCAACTTAGAATAGGATAGGGTTTTCGATTTGTAAACCCTTCCTCCCAAGACTATATAAGGGGGGTAAGGGGCGTCCCTTGAGGGATATCCAACACTAGATCTGAGATACGACTTCATAAGCAAGAGCTTTAGACACACAAGATCAATAAAGACACTCGGCGGATCGAATCCACCGAAACAGGAGTAGGGTATTACCTCACGAGAGGGCCTGAACCTGTCTAAATCTTCTTCTTCTTCTAACCCATTGTGCTTGGCGATCTCGACTGCGATCCCAGAAAATATATTGCCGAAACCAAGTTTCGACACATGACTACCATCTCCACCACTCCGCCTACCGTTTCCATCACCGGCGTGTTGACGAGAAATCTCTCTCACGCGCTGGCCTGGGAGATCTGCTTGACTCCAGTGCAGGTCCTTCTTAGCTGCCTACAATGTGTAGAGCGTGCCAGTTGATTTGATCTGCCAATCAACAAGAAAAAGACAAGAAAACGTTCGTTAAGCATTAGGTCAAGTCCCCGCGGGATCGGCCGAGGAAAATCCATGAACGTATATATGCTATTCCAGGCCATATTTGGGCCAAACGACCAAAGCACATCGGCTATGCCAAGATGATCATCAGTCATCTGATCCAAATATAACGAAGAATAATAAATATACGGATCAATAGACCAACCGATGCTGGGAAACTAACATCAAATCGGCTGATATTCCAATGAATCTCGTGCAGGCGCAACATTCCTAGATTAAAGATGTAAGCAAGCAAAATCTAGACATGAAATACAGCCCTACTGCAGATCTAATAACAATTACGTTAAAAGAAACACATCAAGATAAGTAAGGTCGGCTGAAACCCCGACGCTATCCCCGATAATGTAAGTCCAAAAGAATAGATTACCAATGATTCTAAAGACGACTCAACGTTCGATCTTGATGCGGCATTAAGTATCAAAAGAAGCATTCAATCTATTACTTTTGACTCACTCCGTAAGATGGTAGATGCATACGAATCAACCAGCCCTCAAACCTAGCCTTGTTGACCACATACCCCCGAAAAGATGAGTCAACTACAAGATAGATCTGAGCACCGAATTGGTTCATATGCACTATATGATATATGTCGTAGTAAAACTATTGAATCCAATGTGTCATTGCGATGGAAGCATCAGAAACAAGTAATCTCACCACTAACGACAAACATTTACCTGAGTTTGGGGATCGAGACGATGCAGCCAAAAGCCAAACAGGGTGTTCATCTAAAAGGAAAAGGATGGCGATGCACCGAAGATTAGATTGATTGAATCGTCCTTATACAAAGGGTCTCGGGTCCTATTTATACCCAAGATACAAATCTTTTGTAACAACCTCGGACTCTATCTAAACTACTTTTTTAAAACATCATATCATCCCTAGCGAGATCCATAATGCATTACAACTAACAATTTAACAAACTCCTAAATTACAGATACAACTGCCATTACAGGACTCTATCCATAGGTGGCAATATCTTTAAACGCGCAATTAACATCCGAATACCCACTTATCCTTAAGTTTCTGCATTGGACACGGTTTTATCTCTTCTGAACTCGGAATCGGCTGTCGGCTGTTCCATTCAACCCATCCTCAGCCGACCTACCCTGCAGGCGATCACTCTTTTAGCCGATACGACTCCTGACCTCAGCCGATCCAATTCCACCTTGCTTTCTTAGGACTTAGGAACCTCATTACCAAATTCCAGTGTTAACACATGCCCCCCAAGTCCGTAACATAAAGTGTTGCGGATTTGTTTACCTATTCAAACTCCTACTCCCTTCTTGGCCCGAATCGTCTCGGCTTCTCCCCAAGGGCCCTTTAAATATCCACTTTCCTTGGTCGAGCCACCCACGCTCCCATCGTGCGCTCGGCTTCCTTCTCAAACAAACTTCTTGCCCTTCTCTCTCTCCTCCGGCGACTCCATCGGCGTTCGACACCTTCCACATTCTTCGAACCCCATCTTCGTCTCCGACCTTCCCGATGGCCTCCGCTGCGACCTCAAGCACCTCCAACTCGCCGCCACCGTTGCGCCCGCCGCGACCGCAACACCGCCTGCCGCCGTCACTAGAACTGCTCCAGCCGCTACCACGAACGAATTCCCTCTGGTATTCCCCTTTTTTTTACTCTATAATCTTACCCTCAACTCGTTCCTCCAAACACCCCTATACCGATAGTCCGTTCGGTAACTTTCAATAGTACTTCATCCCGCATTCTTACTAATCAATACTTTTCTCATTCCAAACTATAAAACACCATCACCTCTGATCAGTACCCCTTTTTTTTCTTCAAACTGTAGCACCTCTCTCACCAAGTGCTCATCCCCAATTTAACACAAGAGGGAAAGTACTTCCTTGGGCCCATCGGCGATACAGACCCAACTGACGTGATCATAGCCGAAACCAACCGCATGCCCTTCAACATTGCCAAACCATCTCTTTCCCACTGGAACGGGACATTCAAGGCTTGGCCGTCTACCGACACAGCCTGGACCGAATGGTACAAGAGGATACAATCGGCTAAGTACACCCAATGGGAAGAAAGAAAGCTTGCCCAATGCTTGGAACTGTCCATCGCCAGCATGGAAAAAGACGAACCACTCCTATCGGCTGCAGCCTACTTTTGGAACGACAGTTTCAATGCCTTCCTCTTCAGGCAAGGGCCGATGACCATCACACTAGCCGATGTGTATATGACAACCGGGCTGGACATCGAATCATCGGCTAATCCATGTGTCTTGAACCGAAAAGGTCAACACCGTTTAAAACCAAAGCCATCGGTGGATGGAGTGGTTTCATTGCCCAAAACATGAGAGATGGAACAGTCGACCACCGGGAATACACCGCCTTCCCGATGATGTGGCTGGAAAAATTTGTGTTACGCGGATCGAGCGTGGGCCGACCGCTAACGGCAAATAATGGCCGAAATCTTAGCCGACGGAACGAGTTCGCATTGGGAAAATACCTCCTTGGCTACACATATCAAATGTTGCATCAAGCCGCAACAAAAATAGCTGCCAACGCCCAGTCCAACACCGGTGGCCCTGGTGGTTTCTCCAATCTGGGCGGTGTTGGCCACCCAAAACGTGGCCGATCGGCCCGCGCGGACGCCGGATTCCCAAGGCTAGAGCCAATCGAAGATGAAGAAGGCGGCGAGATCACCACCGGGCGATGCACCAACTATGGAGAAGCGGCGTCGCCCATACGGGTTCAAGGCAATCGGCATTGTTGGCGATTGGTTCATAGCTTTCTACCCCGACCAAGGATCTTTTAAGCTGCCGATCGATTTCAAATGGGACGACCTCAACTCAGCCGACAGTCCAAGGTGTAGAAAATTGTTCTTCGCCTCTTTATCTCCACGCATTCGCCGACCGGGGTTCACCAAGGCCGATCGACGGCCAGTTATGAATTCTACTACCCGGCATCGGCGGCGAGACATCGGCCTCGGGCAACTTCCCATCGGCTTCTTTTACGCCAATAAGGTCAAAACCGGAGGAGCGATCGGCCAAGATCGATGATGAACCACTTGAACATAGCCGGTCCTACCTTCGGCGATGCCGAGAATCACCCGTCGATGAGGAGAAGCGCCGCTTACGACCGATGGTGGTCCGAACTTAGACGCCACATTTTTCACCAACGGCCGTCTTGCTACATTGACTTGCTTCTGTCGGACGAGATCCCCTTGGTATATTTCTACTCACAGCCGATTACTCCTTTCCTACGATTCATTCATCGGCCGTATCAGCTGATTTAACATTCGTGCTTCGACTTTGCAGGAAACAGAAATGGAGCGGCCGACGGTAAGCGACTCTAGGCGCCCCATCAAATACAAACCAGGCGTTTTGGACATGGGGGGCCTTGCTTTGTCAGCCATCGGCTGGGGGGCGCCCAAACTTTCATCTTTATTGCGAGGGCAGGTGCGCCATCCGATCGCACCAAAAAGGAAGACGGTGCCGCCGCCGCGTTCATCGGCTGTGCCTGTCCCCAAAAGGGCGAAAAGGATAGAACTGATCGCCTCGGCCGACAACCCTCCTCCTCTAGATCCGACCGTCAAGCAGTTCCTCGACGCTGCTATCGACGAAGAGGCACCAGTAGCCGTCTAGGCGATGGTCGAGACTGGGGCTTCGAGTCCTGAATCGGTAAATGCCCCAACTGACGCTCCGCCAGCCCCAAGCCCGATGACGAGACGCCCTCCCGTAAGTTTTTACTTCATTGTTCCTGGTTTTGCGATGTTCACCCGTATCTGACTTGTCTGTTCCTCGTAGTTCAAGAAACTGGCCGATCGCGCCCCTCGCCCTGCTCTGCCAGTAATCGGCTCTTACCCCTTTGCCTGTGACAATCAATTAGTTCGTCTGCTAATCCCTTTTCCCTTTTGCAGCTCCCGCGATCTCCGCCGGCCGCTCCCCAGGCGTCGGGCGAATGTACCGCGCCTATTGGGGGCGGCGACGATGACCCGGGCAAGGAAAGCCAGACGGCCGCGGGGAATGATCCAGCCAAACCGATAATCCCGACGACGGCACCGACGGTAAGCTGACCGGTCCCGACCATTGGTTTTGCCATGCCCCTGACCCTTTCTTTCTTCTGCAGCGCGTGGCCGATCTCCTCAACTTCGACTTGTCGAAGTTCGAGGAACCCGGCAATGCTGGCGAGGAAACGCTTGCGGCGTCGGCTGAGAACCTGAAGGCCACCCTGGCTGATATCGGCAACCGACTGGATGCCTCATTAGATGCGTTGGTGGTCGACTGCGGCTCCATACGCGCACGGTTCAGGGATATCCAAGACCAGCTGTCGGATGCTATAGCTGAAGCCATCGCGCCGGCGACCTTCATGGAAGCCTACCAGCTAAAATACGAACGAGACCGGCAGCGAGTCATTGATCGGCGTGAGAGTCGGGCGCGGTCGGCTGCCATCTAATCGACCAAAGACGCCATTGAAGCCCTAAAAGCTGCCTTCGACCGCCTAAAACGAGCCGGCAGCCAAGCTTGAACAACTTCGTGCCCGCCGGGACCAACTGGTAGCCGATCTCGTTCAGATTACAAACGAGATCGATGTCCATGAAGAGTATATGACCGATTTGCCGGCCAGGGTTGAAGCTGAGCGTAGAAGTATCGGGGCGGCCGTTGCGCATTTGCGGGGCTTGGTGCAGAGTGCTCAATCGGTGGCGGGGTCCGAGGCCGATGACCACAGGGCAATCGGCGAGGTCGACCAGGTTAGGCTGACAGCTCTATCGGCGATAGCCGATTTTCTAAAGAAATGAAGATTGTAAAATGTCCGACCCTGCGAGGTCGGCTTGTGTTTCTCCAACATGTGCTTTGTGATGTAACCGGACAGCCTGTATCAATCGTGCTTGTATCGTTTAGTTCGAAATCGCTCAGAAGTGACGCCCCAACATTCAACGTCCATCTCTCGGTTATTCGACTCTCTAGCCATCGGCCGATAATATCCGATTACGTCGTCGCCCTGTCTTCGTAGGCCGACCCCCTCAAATCTATACTCCGGGAACCCGTGAGCCCTGGGCGACAGGTATCCATACCTGCGCAATCGCTGGCTTTCAACGATTCCCGACGCCCTTAATAATGATCTCTTTGACTCCCGGGTTGGCAGCGACCTTTCACATCTAAGAATCGTATCTTTTCTTTCTATAAATGGGCTCCCCCGGCTCTTCTGAATAACTCACGGCCGAAAGCGACGAACTTTCAATAGTGAAACACCTAGTCCTTTGATTCTTCGGCCAGGCTTCTCATGGCGTCTTCTAGTTCGTCGGTGAACCAGGTGGTTTCTCAACTCCTCTACTCTCACCGATTTCTATTTTCGAAAACTCAGGGACGGAATCCATTGTAGCCGCCGCACCCGCTTCGGGTGATCCAGGGAATCATGGAGACGTCGTACGAGCTGTCGGTCAGCCATGACCGACGGGTGAGGGCGCACCTAAAGCGCTTCAGGGAGTTGGAGGCTCGCCACCGGCGGCCGGGCCGCCTTTCCACCTCGGTGGCATTCCGCGCTTGCCCCCATGGCGTACCCGACGCTCGTGCGCCTCGGCCGGTTGGAGGGGAGGCAGGCCCAACTCGCCAACGAGTTGTTGATCACCACCACTGACATAAGGGTCACTCGGCTGGAGCATCTGATCCTGGATGCTCTGGAAATGGAGACTGCGGAGCCCATCGAACGAGCTCTGGTGGCCATTAGGGAGTACTTGGCAAACATGTAATCCAAGACAGCTTCGCGCTGACTCTGAATAAAACGCAGTTTAATGTTCCTGGGTTCCTTCTGACTGGAGGTTTCTTCAACTCCTTGGCTTGATTAGTCAAAAGTTGGCTTTTTCGACCATGCGTATTGTCTGATTGTCTCACGCATGTGTAGTGCATGTGTATGCCCCCCAAGTTTTGGTGATAGCTTCGATGTCGACGAAACTTGTTGATAGTAGTCATGTTGATCGCTGCCGGGGGGTCCTGAGCTGATCATGGGGCGTGGGAGGGGAAAGCGAATGCCTAAAGGCGATGCCCCATAAGGCATCGGCTGTCGTGGGTCGGCCTATTGTGGTGAGAACCGACTCACGCATTGATCCACACGCTCGGGTAGTATTTCTTTAGATATTTTCCCGTTGAGGGCCCTTCCGAATACCTCCCCATCTAGTCCTTTCAGCATGTAGGCTCCTTTGGATACACATTTGTGGACCTTGAAAGGCCCCTCCCAATTCGGCGACCATTTGCCGAACTTGTTATCTCTGGATCTGATTGGGAGTATGAGCTTCCAAACGAGCTCGCCTTCCTCAAATGATTTAGGGACGACTTTTTTATTGTAATGTCGGCTATCCGTTCCTTATCTTTTGTTACTTTTTCTAAAGCTCTCATTCGGATAAGGCGAGATCCACCGATTCGTCCATCATGAGGTTATAATAGTCGTCGCTGTGAGTTGGTCCCTGTACGAATGCGTCTTGAGCCGATGACACTTTCCCATGGCAGATCGCTTCGTGTCCATAGACCGGTTTGTATGGAGGAACTTGGATGGACCCGTGACATGCCATCCGATACGCCCACAATGCTTCGGCCAATCGGGTGTGCCATTGTTTAGGATGTTCGGATATCTTTCTTTTGATCAGCTTGATTAAGCTTTTGTTTGAAGCTTCGGCTGACCGTTGGCTTCGCGTAATACGACGAAGAGTTAAGCGGCTTGATCCCCATGCCGTCGGTGAACTGAATGAATTCGTCCGAAACAAAGATGGACCCTTGGTCGGTCATTATCGTTTGCGGAATGTCGAATCGGTAGATGATGTGTTCTTTGACGAACTCGATTGCGTCTTTAGAATCCACTTTTCTGAGGGGAATCGCTTCTACCCATTTTGTGAAATAATCTGTGGCCACTAGTATAAACTTGTGCCCTTTGCTTGAAGGTGGATTGATCTGGCCGATCATGTCCATGCCCCACCCTTTGAAAGGCCATGGCTTAATGATTGGGTTCATGGCCGACGCCGGGGCTCGTTGCACGGTGCCGAACTTTTGGCAGTCTTGGCATCCTTTATAGTATTTAAAACAATCTTCTAGCATTGTCGGCCAGAAATACCCGGCTCGACGAAGTAGCCACTTCATTTTGTGTGCCGACTGATGTGTGCTGCAGATTCCTTCGTGTACCTCCCCGATAACCACTGTGGCTTGATCGGCGCCCAAACATTTGAGCAGTATGCCATCGATTGTCCGATAGTATAAATCTTCATCGAGCAATACGTACCGCAGTGCCTTGTACCGTAGCTTCCTTGTGGCCGATTGAGAAGGGTTTTTGAGGTAATTGTAGACGTCGAATCTCCAGTCGTCGGTTGTGATGGTGGCGATGCCTATGTCGATGTCTCTTAGCATCGGCCGGTAGCCTGATGCCCTTTGAGCCAAGTCATTGGCCTCCGTGTTCTGTTCCCTGGGAATGTGTCTCAAGGTGACCAGCCGAAAGCCTTCCATTAACTCCTGGCACCGTTGATGATAGATCATCAGTGCGTCGTTTTTGCACTCATATTCTCCTGACAATTGACTAATGACAAGCAACGAGTCTCCCATTATCTCGACCTCGTCAGCCTCCATCTCCCTGAGTAGGAGTAGCCCCTTGAGAACGGCTTCATACTCGGCTTGGTTATTCGTAACGTGGGGGTCGATGGCGAAGGAGAACTCGAAGCTTGCCCCCTTGGGTGAGATAAGAACTAAGCCGATTCCACAGCCGTTGGTGCACACTGAGCCATCGAAAGTCAGGGTCCAAGGCGTGATTTATACGGAGCCGATTGAGTCGTTTCTATGTTCCACGATGAGATCGGCTAGGGCCTGTCCTTTTACTGCTCTTGGAGCCTGATACCTCAGATCGAACTCAGTCAGCGCGAATATCCACTTTCCGATCCTCCCTTTGAGCACTGGAGCCGATAGCATGTACTTGACTACGTCGGCTTTGCAAGTTACAGTGCATTCATTGGACAGCAGATAGTGCCTTAACTTTGTGCATGAGAAATAGAGGCACAGACATAACTTTTCGACAGGTGAATATCTAGTCTCTGCGTCTAGTAGCCGCCGGCTAAGATAGAAAATGGCCCTTTCCTTGCCATCGACTTCTTGGATCAGAACAGAGCCGATTGACTTGTCGTCGGCAGATAGGTACAGCTTGAATGGCGTCCCTTTTTGTGGGGGCATTAGAACTGGAGGGGAGCTTAGATAATTTTTTATGTCGTCTAACGCCTTCTGTTGCTCTGCCCCCTATGTGAATATCTGATCGGCCTTAAGCCGAAGCAATGGCGTGAACGGCTCCATTTTCTCTGAGAGGTTAGCTATGAACCGTCTAATGAACTTTATCTTTCCGATCAGTGACTGGAGTTGTCTTTTATCCTTAGGGGGTTGAATTGTCTTAATGGCATTAATGCTCCTCGGCGTTACTTCAATTCCTCTTTCATGCACGAGGAACCCTAAGAATTGCCCGGCCGACACGCCGAACACACATTTAAGCGGATTCATCTTCAATCCGTATTTCCTCGTTCGCTCAAGCACCTGCCTCAGATCTGCAATGTGGTTTTCTATCTCTCTCGATTTGACGACGACATCGTCGATGTATATCTCTACTAGTGCGCTGATCATGTCATGAAAAATGTAATTCATCGCTCTTTGATATGTTGCCCCGGCGTTCTTCAAGCCGAACGTCATCACCACCCACTCGTAGAGGCCGATCGCACCCGGGCATCGAAAAGCTGTCTTATGGACGTCCTCTTCGGCCATGAATATCTGGTTGTACCCTGCGTTGCCGTCCATGAAGCTGATGATTTTATGGCCTGAGGCAGCATTGACAAGCAGGTCGGCTATTGGCATTGGGTATTCGTCTTTTGGGGTCGCCTTGTTTAGGTCTCTGAAGTCGATGCATACTCCAAGTTTGCCCTTTTTCTTCAATACCGGGACGATATTAGAGACCCATTCGGCATATCGGCAAGGCCGAATGAACCCTGCGTCGTATAGCCGAGTGATTTCGGCTTTAATTGCATCGTACATGTCGGCTTTGAACCTCCTGGGAGGTTGTTTGAATGGCCGATATCCTGCCTTGATTGGCAGCTGATGGACCACTATCGATCGGCTTAGACCGGGCATCTCGAAGTATTCCCAAGCGAAGCAATCTTTATATTCTTTTAATAATTCAATAAGTTGGGATCTACAAAGAGGAGATAAATTTTTACTAATGTACGTCGGCCTTGGCTTGTCGCCAGATCCGATGTCGATCTCTTCTAACTCGTCGGCCGACGTGAAGCCTTGTCCTAACTTGCCATCGTCTTCGTCCGCGGTGGCTACGCCGAGCACGCTGGAGCCCTCCACCATGTCTTGTTCAAAGCAGCAGCTGCGGCTCGTCGCTTCCGATGGGCTGTATTGTTGAATTGGACACGTTTAGAAAATCGGCTTGCCAGATTTTCCCAGATAAACATTCGATGCCTTCGATTTCCCAAAGTGGCAAATCGGCACTGACGATACTAACTGACCTGTCGGCTGGCACGATCTCGATCTTGTCGCCGTCCCACTGGATGAGGCTCTGGTGCATTGTAGAAGGGATGCAGCAGTTAGTGTGGATCCAGTCCCTCCCGAGCAGCAGGCTGTAAGACCCCTTCCCGTCGATGACAAAAAACGTTGTGGGCACAGTTTTGTTGCCGATGGTCAGTTCGACGTTGAGAACGCCTTTGGTCTCTGATGGGTTGCCGTCGAAGTCCTTGAGTACCATGTTGGTTTTGATCAGGTCTTCGGCCCCTTTTCCAAGCTTTCTGAAAGTTGCGTAAGGCATGAGGTTGACTGCCGCTCCCCCATCGACCTGCATTTTGGAAATCGGCTTGCCGTTGACGAACCCTTTAACGTATAATGGTTTCAGATGCCGATTTTTGGTCCCTTCCGGCTTGTCGAAGATTGCCTGGTCTGGCGAGATCATTAGTTTTGTGGGTCATCTTCGATAGTATCTGCGTCGGCTTCGGGGCACGGGTCGGCGGGCAACACGAAGACCATGTTGACCGATGCGGTAGCTTTACTCTTCCCTTGGCTGCCCTTCTGGCTTGGTCGGCGGGGCTTTCTTCACCTTGCTCTTCGGTGGCCGTAGCGTTCTCCTGCTTGGGTACCCACCGTCTCTTGATCTTGCCCAGTCGACGGCGTTGTTCATATATCATTTGTCACACCTCATCCTCTCTTCCTTCACGCTTAAGCCGCTGAATTCTCCTCTTCGGGTCTTCGTAAATAGATCGAACAGGCACCATTGGGGATTGGCCGATGCCTCATCATCGGCTTCCTCGTTTACTGCGATCGTCTCCATCCTGATTCTCGTCGATGAAGAAGTCTTGATGGATCGGACCGAGCCGATCGTGGACCGGTCACCGTTTTTGGTTTAGTTGGACGGCTCTGGGAACGAACCGGACTGGGCTTGCAGACGACGAGCTCCCGTGTTCGTCATGGTTATGATGATCGTTACATGCCGGGCAGTCTTCCAGTGTTGGTAGCCTCATGCCGGATTCCCAGCAATGTCTGAAGAAGCCGCAATGCCAATGTAGATCATCATGGCTCGCTATGTTCCGCCGGCTTTGGACTCTCGGCTCGTGCCGGCGAGGTGCTTCGTCGTAAATTTCTTCATGCCGAGACTGATATTGACGGTGGTATCGGCTTCGTTCGTGGATCGGTGTCGGCCAACCGACGATAGCTGGCGCACCATGTTGATACGTGCGGTGGGGTTTCCAATCTGACCCTCTCTGTTTCGGCCTCGATCACCGCATCGGCTAAGCCGTACGCCGTCACGTGCCGATCGTTCGCCCGAGGCCGGCATGGACTATGTTGACCGGGATCGGATTGCCGTCTACTTTCATGGACCGACTTGAGTCAGCAAACTTTAACTTCCTGGCCTCGATGGCCGACTGGATTTGCTGCCGAAGACTTTGCAATCGTTCGTGGCGTGAGATGTGGAGTTGTGCCACTTGCGGTATTTCTTCTTTTTGGTTCTTCGCGACGGGATCACATGATTTTCGGGCAACTGAATCTGTTTCTCTTTGAGTAGTAAATCAAAGATCTTGTCGGCTTTAGTGATGTCAAAATCGTATTTTTCTTCTTTAGCCGTCTTCGCAGCCACGCGACGATGGCCTTTTTGTTCTTAGCCCATTCGTGCCGCCACTTCCGTTTCATCGTCGTCGGATCCGTAATCTGAATCGACGACGACTTGCGTTATGGTCTTGACGACCTTCCTTGTTTCTTGGAAACGTTGTTCATGGGCCGTTACCTTCTGCGCCAGGTGGGCTAGACTTTCGAAGTCCTGCGCAGAAAATCTTTCCCTGATTGGCGCGATCAGACCATGGAAGGCTAAATCGGCCAGCTGGGCGTCTGATAGCACCAGGCTGTAGCATCGATTTCTCATTTCTCTGAAGCGCTGAATGTAGTCCTGAACCAATTCATTATGTTTTTTCCTAACGCTGGTGAGGTCCGACAACTTCATTTCATGGTTGCCAGAATAAAAATAGCTATGAAACTGTTTCTCAAGATCGGCCCAACTCTGAATCGAGTTGTAAGGCAACGAGGAGAACCAAGTGAAGGCCGATCCTGAAAGAGAAAGGGAAATAGCCAAACTCTCAAGGGGTCAGTAGCCGTTGCTTCACCACATTGTGCCAAGAATCGGCTGATATGCTCATAGGTAGAGACGTTGTCCTGTCCTGAGAACTTGGAGAAGTCTGGGATTTTGTATCGGTTGGGAAGTGGGACCCTTTCGAAATGCTTCGGATAGGGGTACCGATACATGTTTCCTGAGTCTTTCGGTTTGAGGCCGAACTGATCTCGCATAACATCTGCAATTAGTTCGGCCCAGGCCCTATTATCTTGCTGTATCGGCTCGTATGGGTCATACGGCATGCGTGCTCGCGATACATCTGTGGCGGTGTCTGAGGCCGGTAATGGTGATCCTGACGACCCCCTTGATATTGGTAGCGATGATCAGCGGGTGGCAGCCGAGGTTCTTGTGGTGGCGTTGGTGGGTCTGGGAACAGCTGTCGACCGCCGACATTCTGCCGTCTGCCCTGATCAATCGGCTCTGGTTGCCGATTATGATGGAACATGTCGAGTTTACCTTGAGGCAGCGGCTGTTGTCGGTTTAAAATAGTGACTGCGGGTTTCACGGCCGTCCCGCTTGGACTCAAGTGGCCGACTCCTCCTGGTGGGTTGGGTTGCGCTATTAGTGGAAGCGGCCGATCTTGGGTGACTAGTGTCCTGTAATCAGGAAACTGACCATCCGTGAAATATATGGGCCCCTTTGCAGCTGCTCGGCCACCTTGGCATCAACCACGTGAGAAATCATATTATTGAGGGTGTTGACCAGGATGCTGCTCTGGTTGACCAGCGCGTGATGGACGGCCGAGTCGATCCGATCTTGCAAAGAGTACATGGCTTGATCATCCTACACTTGAGTTGGCTCTTCCACTTTCTGTTTGCCCTTCGCATCACTTGACGAGGATGCTATGGTATCGTTGAGGCTAAACTTGTACTTTTGGTGCACCGTTCCAGACCTCGTTTGGGTGAAGGATTGAAGATAATTCTTCGAAGTTCCTCCACCATCTTCTTATACTCGGCCTACTTTTTCACCCGATAGTTGATCCATCTTTACAGTACGACATTGTCCCGTGTGATGCCGAGCATCTTGGGGTCGACCATCTTGCCGGCTGAGTCTATTCGTCCGAGTCGAACCGACAAAGACAGTCCCACCGGGCGTGCCAAGAAGCGTGTTGACGAGAAATCTCTCTCACGCGCTGGCCTGGGAGATCTGCTTGACTCCAGTGCAGGTCCTTCTTAGCTGCCTACAATGTGTAGAGTGTGCCAGTTGATTTGATCTGCCAATCAACAAGAAAAAGACAAGAAAACGTTCGTTAAGCGTTAGGTCAAGTCCCCGCGGGATCAGCCAAGGAAAATCCATGAACGTATATACAATTCCAGGCCATATTTGGGCCAAACGACCAAAGCACATCGGCTATGCCAAGACGATCATCAGTCATCCGATCCAAATATAACGAAGAATAATAAATATACGGATCAATAGACCAACTGATGCTGGGAAACTAACATCAAATCGGCTGATATTCCAATGAATCTCGTGCAGGCGCAACATTCCTAGATTAAAGATGTAAGCAAGCACAATCTAGACATGAAATACAGCCCTACCGATCTAATAACAATTACGTTAAAAGAAACACATCAAGATAAGTAAGGTCGGCTGAAACCCCGACGCTATCCCCGAATAATGTAAGTCCAAAAGAATAGATTACCAACGATTCTAAAGACGACTCAACAGTTCATCTTGATGCGGCATTAAGTATCAAAAGAAGCATTCAATCTATTACTTTCGACTTACACTCCGTAAGATGGTAGATACTGCATACGAATCAACCAGCCCTCAAACCTAGCCTTGTTGACCACATACCCCCGAAAAGATGAGTCAACTACAAGATAGATCTGAGTACCGAATTGGTTCATATGCACTATATGATATATGTCGTAGTAAAACTATTGAATCCAATGTATCATTGCGATGGAAGCATCAGAAACAAGTAATCTCACCACTAACGACAAACATTTACCTGAGTTTGGGGATCGAGACGATGCAGCCCAAAGCCAAACAGGGTGTTCATCTAAAAGGAAAAGGATGGCGATGCACCGAAGATTAGATTGATTGAATCGTCCTTATACAGAGGGTCTCGGGTCCTATTTATACCCAAGATACAAATCTTTCGTAACAACCTCGGACTCTATCTAAACTACTTTTTTAAAACATCATATCATCCCTAGCGAGATCCATAATGCATTACAACTAACAATTTAACAAACTCCTAAATTACAGATACAACTGCCATTACAGGACTCTATCCATAGGTGGCAATATCTTTAAACGCGCAATTAACATCCGAATCCCCACTTATCCTCAAGTTTCTGCATTGGACACGGTTTTATCTCTTCTAAACTCGGAATCGGCTGTCGGCTGTTCCATTCAACCCATCCTCAGCCGACCTGCCCTACAGCCGATCACTCTTTTAGCCGATACGACTCCTGACCTCAGCCGATCCAATTCCACCTTGCTTTCTTAGGACTTAGGAACCTCATTACCAAATTCCAGTGCTAACACGGCGCGGAAGCTCATCGGTGGTCAGTGCCTTCCAATCGGCCGCAGAGGAGAAGGACACCACCTTTACTCACATGAGGACTGTGATTAAAGGGTTGGACAAGATGCATTCAGATCTTCACATGGCGGCCAGAGCCTTGAATGACCAGAAGATCCTCAAGATCAAGAGCTTGAAGTATGTGGTGAATCGCCTCAAGAAGGAGATCGCCACCCTGAAGGGACTTTCGGTTCTCAACATCCTCTGGATCAGAATCACGCCTCGGAAGACCATCAAGGCCCCGGTGCGGATGCAGTTGGCACCCAGGATTCCCCCTTCAGCACTGCCACCTTCCCCAGCTCCTGCACCAGTGCCAATTCCTGCTCCTGCCCCGGTCCCTGCTCCGACCCTAAGCGGAGGAGGAAGAGGAGGTTGGATCTCCGTGTCTAGCAGCAGCAGAATCAGTAGCAGCGGCAGCTCCAAGACCCCGGGTGGAAAATTGGAGTTTGTAGACTCCCGAAGTCGCTCGAAGGAGAAGGAAGTCGGAGACTCCCAGGAGAGTGGATTCGATTCCACTGACCCCAGAAGCCGCTCTGGACGCTAGAGAGTCACCACCCTTAGTTTACCATTTTCCTAGTTTTCCTGCTTGGTAGTTGTGTGCTAGCAGTGTGTGTGTGTGGGGTAGCAGTCAACCTACATCAAGTGTGGATATGGGTTGTCCAGTTAAGGATGTTGAGTGTGTTTCAAGTGTTTTAATAAAGAACAGATCAAATTCGTTATAAATTAATAAAGTTTAGCTTCCCAGTCCAATCTGTTTTACTCCTTCCCCTCTTTGTTCGACCTGCTCCTTTAGATGGTGAACACCAGGAACGATAGCTCTAATGCCAATGCTGAGTCTGTCGAGAACAACACCAGAGCCAACGGCAACACTCCAACCCCGCCACCTGAGAACATCACTTTGGCCGAAATCTTAGCCAACCAGACACAAATGATGGTTGCCATGGTGTAACAAATGCAACAGCAGCATCAACAGATGTAGTTGCAAATGATGCAACAGTTTCAACAGCAGCAAAACAACAACAACTAGTTCGCACCCCCACCTCCCCCTCAAAACAAGTTGTCAGAATTTCTCCGTGTCTGACCCCCAACCTTCTCTAGCACCATGAATCCTATGGAAGCCAATGATTGGCTCAATGCCATAGAGAAGAAGTTAGACCTACTTCAGTGCACTGACCAAGAGAGGGTGTCCTTTGCCACCCATCAACTGCAAGGCCCCACCTTCGCCTGGTGGGATAACTTCTTGGTAACTCGCCGAGCGGATGCACCCATCGTCACTTGGGCAGAGTTTTGCCACCAGTTCAGAAAGGCACACATACCCGGACGGATTGTGGCACAGAAGAAGAGGGAGTTTAGATCCCTTGAGCAAGGCAACAGATCCGTCATGGAGTATCTTCATGAGTTTAATTGGTTGGCACGATATGCTCCCGAAGATGTACACACCGATGCCGAGCGTCAAGAGAAATTTTTGGCGTGACTTGACGATGAGTTAACAAACAAATTCATCTCGGGCGAATACACGATTTTGAGAAGTTGGTCGACAAGGCTATCCGCCAAGAAGACCAGCATAACAAGATGCTCAAGAAGCGAAAGGTTGCTCAGTTCAGACCTCAGCCTCATCAGGGAAACCCCCAACAACCGCGTTTCACTCCTGGAGGTCAAGGTGGACCTACCACCATGATCGTCCGTCAGCATCGACCTTACCACTCGGGAAATTTCCAAGCCGGTGGTAGCCGCAATGGGCAGTAGCATCAAAATCCTGCCTTGCGCCCTCTAATGGCGCAACCGCAACCTAAGCCAGCACCACCGAAGAAGGACTTTGAAACAAAACTAGGCAACTGTTTCAACTGTGGAGAACTGAGACATTTTGCAGATAAGTGTCCAAAGCCCAAGCGTGCACCTCGATTCATCCAAGCAAGGGTGAATCATGCTTCGGCAGAAGAAGCCCAGGACACACCAGAAGTGATACTGGGTGTGTTCCCTGTGAACTCATTTACCTCATCCATCTTGTTTGATTCGAGTGCAATACATTCGTTCATATCAAAGGCTTTCGTCGGGACACATGAGATATCTGTAATGAAACTTAAGATACCCATGCTGGTTCAAACCCCTGGAAACCAATTGAATACTGCCCATTTCTATCCATCAGTGGCAATAGAAATCCAAGGGTCCCCATTTCTAGCCAACCTTATCCTTCTGGAATCAAAAGGCCTAGATGTCATCCTTGGGATGGACTGGTTGACCCGATATAAGGGATTGATCGATTGTGCGAGCCCCACGATCACCCTGACCAATGGTGAAGGAAGGAAGTGATCTTCCCCTCCCCAAAACCCTCTAGGTTGGTAGAAAACCTAAACCGGATCTTGGTCAAGGAAGAACTTTAAGAGGAAGGAAAGGTCCCTAAGAAGTTAGAGGATATCCCCGTGGTTAGCGAGTACCCGGATGTTTTTCCAGAGGACCTAACCCTGATGCCACCCGAAAGAGAGATAGAGTCCCGGATTGACCTGATCCCCAGGACCGCTCCAATCCACAAGAGACCCTATAGGATGGGAGCCAATGAGTTAGCGGAAGTCAGAAGCAAGTTGATGAGCAACTGCAAAAAGGATACATTCGCCCGAGCACATCACCTTGGGGAGCTCCGATAATATTTGTGGAGAAAAAGGATAAGATTAAGAGGATGTGCATCGACTATCGTGCACTCAATGAGGTTATAATTAAGAACAAATACCCTTTACCACAGATCGATGATCTGTTCGATCAACTAAAGGGGGCAAAGGTGTTCTCTAAGATAGACCTGCGATCAGGCTATCATCAGTTAAGGATTCGAGAGGAAGACATTCCCAAGACTGCTTTCATCACTCGGTATAGGTTATACGAGTGTACGGTTATGTCTTTCAGACTTACCAACGCACATGCCTTCTTCATGAACTTGATGAATAAGTTGTCCATGGACTTGTTGGACAAATTTGTCGTCGTGTTCATTGACGACATACTAATCTACTCTAAGTTAGAGGAGGAGCACGAGCTACACCTTCGGTTAGTGCTCGAAAGACTAAGAGATCATCAGTTCTATGCTAAGTTTAGCAAGTGTGCATTTTGGTTAAAGGAAGTACAATTCCTCGGTCACATTGTGAATTCTCAAGGGGTAGCGGTTGATCCTTCCAATGTGGAATCGGTGACCAAGTGGACTCCACCTATGATCGTCACTCAAATCGAAGTTTTCTTGGACTTGCGGGATATTACCGTCGGTTCATTGAAAATTTCTCCAAAATGGCGAAGCAAATGACGCAATTACTAAAGAAGGATGAGAAATTTAAATGGACCGCGAGAATGCGACAAAAGTTTTGAAGAGCTTAAGAAGCTGGTGTCTACAAGTGGTATTAATCTTACCGAGATCGGACCAAGGATTTCCAAGTCTATTGTGACGCATCTCGCCAAGGATTAGGTTGCGTGTTGATGCAAGAAGGAAAGTGGTCGCATATGCTTCTCGCCGATTGCGCCCACATGAAAACAACTACCCAACCCACGACTTGGAACTAGCGCGGTAGTTCACGCCTTGAAAATATGGCGACACTACCTGATTGGTAATCGCGTGAAGTGTATACGGATCATAAGAGCCTAAAATACATCTTCACCCAATCGGACTTGAACCTCCGCGGCGAAGATGGTTGGAGTTGATCAAGGATTATGACCTAGGCATACACTACCATCTGGCAAAGCTAACGTGGTAGCATATGCTTTGAGCCGAAAGAGTTATTGCAACTCTATCCACACAAGTGGAATGTGTGAACAATTGCAACGTGACCTAGAGCGATCGAACCTAGGAATTGTCAAACATCGTTTTGTGGCCACTGGAAGCCAAACCCACTCTCATAGATCAAATCCGAGCAGCTCAGGGCCTCGGATCACGATATAGCTAAGCTCAAGAGAAACATGAGAGTCGGGAGGCTGGTGACTCTTCAAAAGATGAGCATGGAACGATCTCGGATGGGCACAAGATTGTGCGTACCGGAGGACAAAGAGGTGAAGAAGTTGATCCTTAAAGCCCATCGAGTCGATTACTCTATCCATCCGGGAAGTACCAAGATGTACTAGGATTTAAAAGAAAAGTTTTGGTGGGTCGGCATGAAGAGAGAGATCGCGAATTCGTCGCATTATGCGATGTATGCCACTAGTGAAGGCGAGCACCAAAGACCCGCTAGATTATTGCAACCACTCCAAATCCCGGAATGGAAATGGGAAGAAATCGGATGGATTTCATCACCGGATTACCTCGGACTACGTCAAGACATGATTCCATCCGGGTCATCATTGATCGACTCACTAAAGTAGCCCACTTTATCTTTGTGCATCTTTAGTGATATGCCCTAGAGGCAACATGGAGATGTTGGATATCACGTCAATGTTTATGTATAAATGAATAAAGTGTTATTCGGTTCCATGAAATAGACATCTTGTATTGATCAATAAGTACGTGACTTATTTATGAGACTCTTTATGTATGAATCTATTTCTAAACGATCCCGATCATATGTCATATTGTTGGAACAAATATGATTCTAAGATCGGCATGTTTATTGATTGATGATCATGTCTCATAGATCATGGGTATGGAGATACCAAATCAATAAACATGGACATATGTGTTGGAGAACACATTGTTGGATAGACCCACCATGAGACACTACGGAATTAATGTGCCATTAGTTGGTCTCGGGTAGTGTTGGTACAAAGTCCTTAGACACTGAGATCACCATGGATTCCAACATGTGTAGTAGCCTACTTTGGGACTACCAAACGCTATTCCGTAATAGCTGGGTAGTTATAAAGGTAGTTTTCGGGTTTGCTATGAAACATGGAGTGGGATGTGAGTGATCAAGATGGAATTTGCCCCTCCTTTGGAGAGATATCTCTGGGCCCCTCGAGGTAATGGATTATGGAAATGCATGGCCATGCTAAGTTGATTGAGGAGTCAATCAACGGACGGATAATCCAATACGGTTCGAGTGAATGGTTAAGCTATTGAAGGGATGGCACACATCTTGCCTATAGCTTAACGGTATCGTGAGGCAAAGGGATTTGTGTACACATTACAGGTTCGAGCCGATATTATATTCTTGTATACTATGGTGTCAATATGTGCTTGCTAGGCGCCGTGTGTGGTCGGCTGAGTTGGACTCGAGCCGACGGTCGGCTAAGTTAGACTATAGCCGAAACCGAGTATACCCAACCTACGGGGTCGCACGCTTAAGGGGATAGAATAGATATTCGAGTTGGACTTGGATACGGCTCGATCGGATAGGGATCCGATCGGATAGAGTCCTATGGGCTTACGACGTATGGGCGGCCAACTTTATGAGATACGGATGAGATCCGATTCAAAATAGAGTCCTAATCGGCCACTAGTCCCGGTCGGCCAACTCTATATAAAGGAGGGAGGGGTGGAGAGCTACCACGAGGTCAATTGCATCGCGTGCAATAGAAGTCGCCGAGATCAATCTCCACGGAAACCCTCCCCACTTTCGAGCCAAACCCTAGCCTTGCATCGCGTGCTAGCACACGGGTGTACGGCGTTCGTCCCCGGACGTGTGGATACCGGTAGAGGCGCTGCTACGTTGCGCGTTGTTGATCGGCTTCGGATCGGCTACAATCGGAGCGATCGGCTGTGGTGGAATCGGGCTGCGGTCGGGCGCATCGGAGCGAGGCGTGAGAACGCGCCGGACGACTCGAATCGGCGATTGGCGAATCGAGTACATCTCCGGGAATCGGCTGCACTGTTCGGATCGGATTGCCCCGATTGGCTATTCCGCGCACTCTACTCCAATCGGTAACGATCTATCGGCCCTTACTTGCAAGTGTTCCTGGTTTGCGCGGTAAAAAGTTTTGTTTTCGGCTAGCGTAGCCTCCGCGTAACCCTTCGGTGGTATCGAGCTAATCTTGCTTAGTTCGGGTTTTAGATTGGATACGGAACAAGTTTTGCACACGGGTTGATTAGATCAATCGGTTTAACGGGATACGTTGAGGAGAGTTAATGGTAATTGCGTTCCTTGATAGTGTATCGGAACGGCGTAATGTGATTACGTCGAAGCAATTTCCATATAACTCGGTTTGAGTTGGAGTTCGAGATAATGTTCCTTGATAGTGTATCGGAACGGTATAATGTGATTA
The DNA here is from genome assembly GCA_019925245.2 of Oryza australiensis. NCBI lineage: Eukaryota > Viridiplantae > Streptophyta > Magnoliopsida > Poales > Poaceae > Oryza > Oryza australiensis. The sequence continues at coordinate 28,903 of JAIFGZ020000377.1, read as the reverse complement.
TGCCGAAGCTATCTCGTAGTCCGATCTTGTTAGCTGCCTCGCGCCTACGCAAACCATCTCCCTTGATAGTGTATCGGGACGGCATAATATGATTATGCCGACATGGTTTCCGTAAGCGATTTCATAGATTGGATCTATGAATTTCGTGTGGTGTTCGGACCGCCGTGTGCGTACCCCCTTATAGGTCGTCTCGATGCCGTAGCTCTGCGATAAGTAGAAAACATTTCTACGCCTAACTTGTTTTTGCAGAGAATGCTTTGAGATGGTATGGCCCTATTGTATGTATGAGATGCATGTGATGCATGTAATATTCTTTCATATGTGCAATCCACAGTAATATTCTTTCATACGTGCAATGCTTGTAATATTCTTTCACGACACTGCGAGTCGATGTAATCTTCAATTAGAGCTTCTATAGTAGTAGCTTAGTTTGAAGAAATCAAGCATTCGGCACTCGAAAGAACGGTGATGAAGATGGAGATCCTATACACCGGCATGGAGATGGAGATCACCATGTGAAGGGGGCCATACTATTTCATGCTATTCTACCTGCTTTCATATATGTGATATGTTTGTTTGATAGGATAGCATCCCTCACAAAATTAAGTAGTAATGATGCCCTTCCAAATGTTGCACCCGTCACCGTTATGCTCGTCAATGGTGGGTCTGCCAAAGCGAGTGCCATTCTCTATCATAACACGAGGGGTATATGTCGGACATATACGGCGAGCATTTGGTTTACTTAACAAGGCTATCAAAACAGTTTTGGGCCTTGGGGCATAGGTTGGGGCCGGGGCATGGAGATGCCACACCAACAACAAGAGTCACATAGAGATGTGATTAGCAAGGAGTTGCTTACCGATGTTACTAATTTTCTAGCGTGATGCCAAAGCTCACTAGAAAATTAACTAACATGTGGATCTTGACCCAATACGTAACCTAGAGGGAAGGTGGAAAATACGTAATGGGAGTCTTATGTTAAATTGTTTAACAAAAGACATAACATAAACATTGTGCTAAACTTTGTTTTTCTCGTTGTAGAATAAATGGCGGCTAATACTACACCCGGTACCTTTAATTTGCGATCTATTCTCGAAAAGGAAAAATTAAATGGAACAAACTTTATGGATTGGTATCGCAACTTGAGAATTGTTCTCAAGCAAGAGCGTAAGGAGTACGTTCTTGAAGTACCTTATCCGAGGATTTGCCTAATAACGCCACTTGCACGCACGGAGGGCTTATGAGAAGCACACTAATGATGCCCTAGATATAAGTTTGTCTCATGCTTGCTACAATGTCCCCCGAGCTTGAAGCAATATGAGAGCAGCGATGCTCACACTATTATTCGGGGGACTGCGTGGCATGTTTGAGAATCAAGCTCGGGCCGAGAGGTTCAACACCTCAAAGTCCTTGTTTGCGTGCGAGCTTGTTGAGGGAATCCCGTCGGTCGCATGTGATAAAGATGATTGGCTATATCGAGAGTCTGGAAAAACTAGGTTTTCCCTTAGCCAAGAGTTGGCTGCGATGTGATTCTCCGCCGCTCCCTCCGAGCTTCGAGCCATTCATATTGAATTATCACATGAACAATATGGATAGAACCTTGACTGAGTGCGGGGATGCTAAAGACAGTGAGGAGAGTATCCGAAAGAATGGTCATCATGTGATGATGATGCGAAGGCTAAGCGCAAACCACTGTCAAGAAACTTTGCACCAAGAGGAAGTTAACTCCGATGAGATCGCGAGTGCCTCCAATGCAAAGAAGGGCAAGAAGGGTTGGCGGCATCGATGCCGTTTGCTTCTACTTGCAAGGAGACAGCCACTTTGGAAAAGGAAGGCTGCAAGAAGTACATGGAGGATCTCAAGAAGAAGCAAAGTACGACTTCGCTTCAGGTATTAATGTTATAGACATTAATCTTGCTACTTCACCTACTGACTCTTGGGTATTTGATACCGGATCAGTAGCTCATATTTGCAAATCGTTGCGGGAATGAGAAGAAGTAGAGGATTGAGAAGGGGCGAGGTGAACTGCGCGTCGGCAATGGAGCAAGCGTTGCTACGGTTGCGTCGGCACGGTACCACTTCATCTACCTTCGGGATTAGTTTTGGAATTGAATAATTGTTATTGTGTTCCAACACTATGTCAAAACGTTATTTCCGCTTCATGTTTGCAAGCGGAAGGATATGATTTTAGATCAATGAACAATGGTTGTTCAATATATCTCGAGATATGTTCTATTTTCATGCTCCATTGGTGAATGGATTATACGTTTTGAATCTTGAAGCGTCTCCCATCTATAACATTAATACGGAAAAACAACTCTCTAATGATATAAACCCCACGTTTATCGGCATTGTCGCTTAGGCCATATAAATAAGAAACGCATGGAGAAGCTCCATAAAGATGGATTGCTTCACTCTTTTGATTTTGAATCATTTGAGACATGTGAGTCTTGTTTAATTGGTAAGATGACAAAGGCACCTTTCACGGGACATAGTGAGAGAGCAAGTGACTTGTTGGCACTCGTACATGCGATGTATGTGGACCAATGAGCTCAACGGCCGGAGGTGGTTATCAATACTTCATTACCTTTACCGATGACTTTAGTAGATATGGTTATATCTACTTAATGAGGCATAAGTCCGAATCCTTTGAAAAGTTCAAAGAATTCCAGAATGAAGTACGAATCATTTAGGAAAACAATCAAGTTTCTACGATCGGATCGTGGAGGGGAATACTTGAGCCAAGAGTTTGGTAATCATCGAAAGATTGTGGAATTGTTCCACGTTGACTCCGCCAGGAACTCCGCAATGGAACGGAGTGTCGAACGGAGAAATCGCACCTTGTTGGACATGGTACGGTCGATGATGAGCCAAAGTGATCTTCAGTTATCCTTAAGGGGATATGCTCTTGAAGCAATTGCGCTCACACTAAATAGAGTTCCATCTAAGTCGGTTGAAAAGACACCATATGAGATATGGACAGGGCAACCCCCTAGTTTGTCTTTTCTCAAAATTTGGGGATGCGAAGCTTATGTAAAACGTTTACGGTCGACAAGCTCACACCCAAATCGACAAGTGCTTCTTTGTGGGATATCCTAAGGAAACTAAGGGATATTACTTTTATAATCGGGAACAAGGCAAAGTGTTTGTCGCCCGACACGGTGTCTTCTTGGAGAAAGAGTTTCTTTCAAGAAGGGTTAGTGGGAGCAGGTGCATCTTGAAGAAGTTCAAGAAACACCGGAAAATGTTTTGGCGACCACGAACCACAACAGAGGAGCAAAGGTTGCGCCACCGGTTGTAGATACACCAGCCCCACGGAGGTCCGAAAGATCACGTCGTGCGCTGACAGTGTACAATTGGTGTGGAACAACGTGATATATTGTTGTTGGACAACGATGAACCTAAGACCTATGAGGAAGCGATGGTGGGACCCGATTCCAACAAGTGGCTTGGAGCCATGAAATCCGAAATAGAATCCATGTACGACAATCAAGTTTGGAACTTGGATTGATCCACTGATAGTGTCAAAACCATTGAGTGCAAATGGGTTTTTAAGAAAAGGCCGATATGGATGGAAATGTTCACATCTATAAGGCGCGATTGGTGGCGAAAGGTTTTAAACGAGATTCAAGGAGTTGATTATGATGAAACCTTCTCGCCCGTCGCAATGCTTAAATCTATTCGGATTATCCTAGCGATTGCTGCATATTTCGACTATGAGATATGGCGAGATGGATGTCAAAACGGCTTTCCTAAATGGAAACCTAGCGAGGATGTATACATGATACAACCTCGGGTTTTGTCGATCCGAATCGCTCGGAAAGATATGCAAGCTACGAAATCCATTTATGGATTGAAGCAAGCATCTCGGAGTTGGAATATTCGTTTTGATGAAGTAATCAAAGGGTTTGGTTTCATCAAAAATGAAGAAGAGGCACTGTGTTTACAAAAAGGTCGTGGGAGCGCAATTGTATTTCTAATCTTATATGTGGATGACATATTGCGATTGGAAATGATATCCCTATGCTAGAATCCGTCAAGTCTTCATTGAAAAATAGTTTTTCCATGAAAGACTTAGGGGAGGCAGCATACATATTAGCATTCGGATCTATAGAGATAGATCCAAGAGGCTAATTGGATTAAGCCAAAGTACATACATTGACAAGGTGTTGAAAAGGTTCAACATGCATGATTCCAAGAAAGGTTTCTTGCCCATGTCACATGGCATTAATCTTAGCAAGAATCGGGGCCCTCGGACACATGATGAGCGGAATAAGATGGTTATGGTTCCATATGCTTCGGCAATTGGATCCATCATGTATGCCATGCTTTGTACACGCCCGAGATGTCTCGTACGCTTTGAGTGCTACGACCGAGATACTCGATCGATCCAGTGAAGGTCACTGGACTGCCGTAAAGAATATCCTTAAGTACTTGAGAAGAACTAAGGATATGTTCCTAGTCTATGGAGGTGAAGAAGAGCTCGTTGTAAGTGGTTACACCGATGCTAGCTTCCAAGCAGAGACAAGGATGATTATAGATCGCAATGGGTTCGTGTTCTGCACGAACGGAGGCGCGATCACTGGAAGAGTTCCAAGCGGGATACCGTTGCTGATTCTACAACGGAGGCCGAGTACATTGCTGCTTCGAGAAGGCGCAAGGAGGCTGTTTGGATCAAGAAATTCGTTTTTGAGCTTGGTGTGATGACTAGTGCAAGCTGGTCCAATGTCTCTCTATTGTGACAATAGTGGAGCCATTGCGCAAGCCAAGGAGCCGAGGTCACGTCGGAAGTCCAAACACATACTTCGGCGATATCATCTCATCCGCGAGATAGTGGACGAGAGGTGATGTCAAGATATGCAAAGTGCACACGGATCTCAACATAGCCGATCCGCCGACAAAACCTCTCCTCGGCCGAAGCATGAGGCGCACACAAGAGCAATGGGTATTAGATACTTACATGATTGACTCTAGTGCAAGTGGGAGATTGTTAGTGATATGCCCTAGAGGCAACATGGAGATGTTGGATATCACGTCAATGTTTATGTATAAATGAATAAAGTGTTATTCGAGTTCCATGAAATAGACATCTTGTATTGATCAATAAGTACGTGACTTATTTATGAGACTCTTTATGTATGAATCTATTTCTAAACGATCCACGATCATATGTCATATTGTTGGAACAAATATGATTCTAAGATCGGCATGTTTATTGATTGATGATCATGTCTCATAGATCATGGGTATGGAGATACCAAATCAATAAACATGGACATATGTGTTGGAGAACACATTGTTGGATAGACCCACCATGAGACACTACGGGAATTAATGTGCCATTAGTTGGTCTCGAGGTAGTGTTGAGTACAAAGTCCTTAGACCGAGATCACCATGGATTCCAACATGTGTAGTAGCCTACTTTGGGACTACCAAACGCTATTCCGTAATCTGGGTAGTTATAAAGGTAGTTTTCGGGTTTGCTATGAAACATGGAGTGGGATGTGAGTGATCAAGATGGAATTTGCCCCTCCTTTGGAGAGATATCTCGGGCCCCTCGAGGTAATGGATTATGGAAATGCATGGCCATGCTAAGTTGATTGAGGAGTCAATCAACGAGACGAGATAATCCAATACGGTTCGAGTGAATGGTTAAGCTATTGAAGGGATGGCACACATCTTGCCTATAGCTTAAGCGGTATCGTGAGGCAAAGGGATTTGTGTACACATTACGGGTTCGAGCCGATATTATATTCTTGTATACTATGGTGTCAATATGTGCTGCTAGGCGCCGCGTTGTGTAATTTGAGTTGGACTCGAGCCGACGGTCGGCTAAGTTAGACTATAGCCGAAGCCGAGTATACTGAACCTGCTGAGTCGCACGCTTAAGGGGATAGAATAGATATTCGAGTTGGACTTGGATACGGCTCGATCGGATAGGGATCCGATCGGATAGAGTCCTATGGGCTTACGACGTATGGGCGGCCAACTTTATGAGATACGGATGAGATCCGATTCAAAATAGAGTCCTAATCGGCCACTAGTCCTAGTCGGCCAACTCTATATAAAGGAGGGAGGGGTGGAGAGCTACCACAGGGCCAATTGCATCGCGTGCAACGAAGTTGCCGAGATCAATTGTCACGCCGAAATTCACACCGAGAATTTGCAGCGGCTAATTTGTGTATTGCATCCTCGTCCGGGAATCGGCCGAGGTACACAAATCGACGTTATTGATAATACAGAATCCTCGTCTTAGAAACAATATAAAAGAGTTACACAAATGCAGCGGAAAAGAAAATAAAACTGACTTAAGCCAAACTTTGACACGAGCGAAGCGGAACACCAACTCCACAACTAAACCTTGACGAGAACAAGCCTACACCTCCTCGGAGACCTCGATCTCAACCTACGGCACTTTGAGAAGGGGAAAAGAAGCAAGACGAGTACAACCACTTGTACTCAACAAGTCACACCGGAAAAGGGACATGATGCAAGATAAATAACAAGGAAAGGTCAAGAGGCTCAATTTGCGTAAACGGCATTTTGCGGAATACAATAATAATATTTGAAGATAGTAAAACAGTAGTAACATTTAAGCAAGTATTAAATAAACACTTTGTCCAACGCTCAAACCACGTTGCAACATGAGGCCCATCCATCCACCTGCACTAGTCATAATCCAACATTTCATTCGAATAAAGTAAATGAGACTAATCAAGGTGAATCTGGTCGATCGCCCGTAACCGTGGGCACGGCTCTTCGAATAGTTTTTACTCGATCGAGGTGTACAACTGTACCCACAAGACACAATCCCACAACACATTACAGGTGCGCCAGGTGCACCACCACGCGGTGCCGGAAAGGGTGTGTGGGACCCTTCACACAACCCCCTCTAATCAATCGTACCACACCAAGGTTTCGCCCCCATCCCCATCGGCAATGGGCAGCCCCCTCTAGTGCCGCGGTGAATCCGGAAGCTGATCAACCCTTAAAACCGGGGCCGACCCAACTGTCCATCACGCTCACCCCTCTCTCAGGATACGTTAACTAGAGACGGCTATGCTACGGCCCACCATTACCCATGCCGGCTTGTGGTATGCACGGCATTTCTTCCGGGTTTCCCGAGAACCGGTCCTTAATCGTCATGAGCACGCTAACCAAGGTCCAACCATGTGCTCACGACCCACCTTTCTCATAATTCAATATTATTAGAAACAGGATCATAACTTAACATCATCTCGGGAGTTAACTTTAGGTGATGAAACTTGATTAGTGTGATTCCCTTAAGTGAGCTAGTTGCGCTAAGCATGACTAAGCAACCTTAATCTATCATCTAGTCACATTGGATCCCAAGTTATCAATGGTATAAGGTAAACAATCCTATGGTTGAGTACGATAGGTATAATCATCCCATAAAATGACATTCTAAAACATATGCGGTATTTGAGTGAAAAGAGGTATTTACATAAAATAGGTACAATATGGTCAATGTAAGGTATGACTTGCCTTGCTCGGGACCGAGGAACCGGCGACTACTTCAAGAGAACGGGCTCGGAAAACTCGGGATCTACACGACAAACAAAGCACTTCCAACAAACACCCTAAAAGTCTACTGAAACAGCACTGAAAAGTATTTTTAATGGATTCTTGACATTTTTCTGGATTTAATGAAATTTGAATGGACTAAAACGGAGTTCGGATTCAAAAGATATGAATTTTAGAAGTTTAATTGTGATTTTTAAACTAAACGAAAAGATTAAACTATTTATTGCGCAATTAAGTCCCTGGTGACGTCACCCTTGCGCTGCACTGGCTGACGTCGCATGACGTCGGCGGCCGGCGTCGACCCTAGGGCCAGGCGTCGGCCGCTCGTAGCCCCAGCGCATGACGGCAGGCGCGGGCCGGATCTTGCCACGCTGGCGCAATCTGAAGCGGCCGGATTACGGCGACGCGCGCGATTCAGGCGGTCGGATGGCGGCTTGATCGGGGCGGCGCAGATCCGTCCGACGGACGGCGATCCGTCCGATCCGCAGAGATCGGACGGCACGGCGCGCGCTAGGGTTAGGGTTAGGAGTTTGGACGGCCGGCGGCGGGCGGCCGTTGCGGCGGCGACGACCACCCGGCGGCGGGCGCGGCGATGACCCGACGAGCGGGCGGACCGGCGGCGGCACGACCGAGCGGCGGCGTGCGCGCGAAGGAAGAGGCGCAAGCAGACGAAAAACAAAAAGGAACCCGAGGACGGCGAGCTCACCGGCGGATGAATCGACGGAGAACGGCGGCGACACGGGCTAAAAACTTCGGCGAACAAAGGGGAAAAGAGGCGGAGCTCGAGGGGTTTTATAGGGAGAGAGGAGACCGAAACGGCACGAAAACGCCGGGGATAAGGTCGCCGAAAACTTCGGACTCGGAGAGAGAGAGGGGAAGATACGGCGGCCGCTTTCGGGCGGCGGCGTTGCGGTGCGCGGAGTGCGACACGGGTGCGGCACGGCGGAGCCGGCGTGGGGCCCACGCGGCGGTGCAGCGCGCGAAGCGGCCGGATAAGCAGCGGGCGCGCGCGGCTAAGGCGCGGCGGCGGTTGGGCCAGGCCGGGCGCAGGGAAAGCGAGCTCAGCAGCGAGTGGGCCCACCTGTCGGTGGCCGCGGCGCGAGGAGGTGGCGAAGCCGGACTTGCGCCCGGCGCGGCGGGACCGTGGGCTTCGGCCCACGTCCGGGGGAAAGGAGCGGCGCGCGGGGAGGCTGGGCCGACGGCCCGTTAGAGCGCCGGGCGGGAAAGGGAGGTCGTACGGCGTACGGAAAAAGGAAGAAAAAGAAAAAGAAAAAGAAAAAAGGAAAAAGGGACTTAATTAAATTCCTGTTTTCTTATTTAATTGTTTAAAAATACTTAGGGTGCTCTAAAAATTCCAAATTAAAAATCTGTTAGCGTATTTTGACATGAAGAATTCAAGAAAAATCCTATCATGTCATTTCCATTTATTAATTGCATTTTAAAATTATAGGTTGACTCCAGTTAATTTCGAAATTCCGAATTATTTCGGGTAAATTATTTTTAAATGAATTAGGGAAAAACCCGTGGATGTGACAACCTACCCCAAACGGAATCTCGACCCCGAGATTCGGAGGTACGGCGAAGAGGTGCGGGTGCGCGGCCTTTAGCTCATCTTCTCGTTCCCAAGTAGCTTCTTCCTCGGAGTGATGAGTCCATTGAACCTTGCAAAACACGATAACCTTGTTCCGAGTCCTTCTCTCACCGACCTCAAGAATACGTGGCTTTGGTCTCTATGTAGGTTAAGTCCTCTTGGATTTCAACACAAGTCAGGAACTCGCCTTTGTTCTTCGGTACCCTTAAACACTTCTTCAGCTTGGGACACATGAAACACGTCGTGAATACCGGTCATGTTGGAGGAAGCTCCGGTGATAGGCCACTTCTCCTCGACGTTCCCGAATCACGTATGGTCCCACGAAACGTGGTGCCAACTTACCTTTGGTTTGGAAACGATGTACTCCTCGGAGTGGTGTAACGCAAAGATACACAAAATCCCCCCGCTTCAAAGCGAGATCTCTTCGACGATTATCTCGCGTAGCTCTTACGCGTCGGGAGGCTTTGCGCAATCTTCAACCTTTCCCGAATCACTCGGACCTTTTCCTCTCAAGCTTCGCTTGTTACTTGCGTGCCAAACAATTGGCGCTCACCTGGCTCGTCCCGGAAACGGGGTGTGCGGCATTTCCGTCCATACGGTGCTTCATACGGTGCCATTTGAATGCGGCTGATAACCGTTGTTGTAAGAGAAGTGCATAGGGCAAGCTTTTGTCCCACGCTTTTCCAAAATCGAGCGCATGCTCTTCAAGCTATATCTTCCAAAATCTGATTCACTCTCTCGGTTGGCCGTCATTTGCGGATGATAGGCCGTGCTAAAATTCAAACGGTACCGAGTTCTTCTTGCAACTTCTTCCGAATTTGGAAGTAAGCGACTTCCCTACTCGGACACGATCTTCTTAGGCACGCCATGCAAACACATGATCCTTGCGAGATAAAGCTCTGCCAACTTCTTCCCTGAGTAGGTAGTATGTACGGGTATGAAATGGGCCACCTTGGTGAGTCGGTCCACCACGACCCAAATTGAGTCATATCCTAACGTTGTGCGGGGTAAACCCGTGATGAAATCCATCCCAATTTCTTCCCATTTCCACTCTGGAATCAAGTGGTTACAACGATCCGGCGGGCCGTTGATGTTACGCCTTCACTCGCCGACAAACATCACAAAGTGCAACAAACCTCGGCTATCTCCCTCCTCATGCTGACCCACCAAAACTTTTCTTTAAGGTCTTGATACATCTTTGTACTGCCAGGGTGAATTGAGTATTGAGTTTGGTGAACTTCCGTAAGGATCGCCTTTTTCAAATCCTTGTCTTCTGGCACACACAGCCTCTTTCCCATCCAGATTGTGCCATGTTCGTCTTCCGAAAACCACGAGCTTTTCCGACTCTCATGTTCTTCTTGAGTTCAGCCATTTCGGGATCGACGCTTTGAGCAGCCCGAATTTGATCAATTGAGAGTGGGTTGGGCTTCCGGAGCGACCACAAAACCAAACTCCACCACTCGTAGATTTAGATTCTCGAATTCCCGCTGCATGGCCCGGTCACACATTCTTTCCACACGAGAGTGGTGGAACTCTTTCGGCTTAGTGCGTCGCAACCACGTTAGCCTTGCTAGGGATGGTAATGTATCCCTAAGTCATAATCCTTGATCGTTCCAACCATCTTCTCTACGGAGGTTTAAATCTGGTTGGGTGAAAATGTACTTAAGACTTTTGTGATCACGTATACACTTCACAACGATTACCAATTAGATAGTGTCGCGGATCTTCAATGCATGAACCACTGCGGGATAACTCCAGATCATGAGTGGGGTAGTTGTTTTCATGTGGACGCAATTGACGAGATGCATATGCGACCACTTTGCCTTCTTGCATCAACACACATCCTAACCCTTGGCGAGATGCATCACAATAAACTTGGAAGTCCTTTCTGGGTCGGGCAAGTATCAACACGGTCAGTGCATACACCAACTTCCTCTTGAGCTCTTCAAAACTCCTATTGCATTACTGCCGAGCCACTTAAACTTCTCATCTTTCTTCAACGGTTGAGTCATTGGCTTGGCGATTTTGGAGAAGTTCTCAATGAAGCGGCGGTAGTAACCCGCAAGTCCAAGGAAACTTCGGATCTGCGTAACCGTTTTAGGCTAGGGTCCACTTGGCTAACCGATTCCACATTTGCTGGATCCACGGCTACTCCTTGGGCATTCACAATGTGGCCGAGGAGCTGTACCTCCTTTAACCGAAAGCACACTTGCTAAACTTGGCGTAGAGTTGATGGTCTCTCAACTTCTCGAGTCTTGTCCGAAGATGTTGCTCATGATCCTCCTCGACTTAGAGTAGACCAAAATGTCGTCAATGAACACCACCACGGGTTTATCCAAGAACTCCATAAACACCTTGTTCATCGATTCATAAAGAAAGCCGGTGCATTAGTTAACCCAAAAAGACATGACCGTACACTCGCACAGTCCATGCACAGTGGTGAAGGCGGTCTTGGGAATGTCCTCTTCCGAATTCTCAACGGTGATAGCTTTGATCGCGATCTATCTTGGAAAATACCTTGGCCCCTTTGAGTTGATCAAATAAGTCATCAATCTAGTGGGAGGGGGGATACTTGTTCTTGATAGTAACCTCATTGAGGGCTCGATAATCCACACACATTCTCTTGGTCTTGTCTTTCTTTTCCACAAAAATCACCGGAGGACCCCAAGGCGACGTGCTCGGGCGAATATACCCTTTTGCAACCTGTTCATCCACTTGCTTCTTTACCTCGGCCCAACTCGTTGGCTCCCATCCCTATGTGGCCTCTTGTGTATTGGGGGCTGTCCAGGTACTAGATCAATCCGGAATTCAATTTCCCTTTTGGCGGCATCGAGTTAAATCCTGGGAAAACTTCAGTGGTATTCTCGGCGATGGGGATATCCTCTAACTTCACAGGGTCTTAGCCGCCATTTCGGACGATTCCCGGTGGAAACATGATTCAAACTTGCTACGGGCTTGACTTGCATGGGAGAGCGAAAAACAACTCTTTCTCCTTTCATGTTGACTAAAGTAATGGTGCGACTAGCGCAGTCAATTACTCCTTATGTCTGGACAACCAATCCATCCCAAGAATGACATCTATGCCTTTGGATGAAGGAGGATAAGGTTGGCTAGAAACATAGATCCTTAGTTTCTCTATGGCTCCGAGGGACAATACGAGTGGTCTCCAAGTGGTTTCCGGGGTTTGAACCCGCATAGGTATCTTAAGTCCCTCTACGACAACCCATGTGCCCCCCAACAAATTGCTTTGAGATAAAAGAATGTGTAGCGCCGTAGATCAAATAATACGTGGCGGGGAGTATAGTTTACGGAAACATACCAGTATAACCCGAGGAGCGGTGCATTAGCTTCCTCGGCGGACGCATGATTGACTCGAGCTGGATGAACCTTGGCCCAGCGCGTCTTGGCTTCGGACACTTGTCTCGCAAAATGCCCCGGGTCACCACCCGGTTGAAACAGACTCGGCTTTCCTCCCGAGTCCTTCCTTGGAGGTGGTGGCATGTTATGGCCCCATTCTTGCTGGGATGGCGCCGTTGGAGGGCGCGGGTGGAGTATCTGTTATGTCTTTGACAAACCACTACTGCGGTTTGGAAATTCCTGGGTGATAAGGTCGATGCGACGAACAATCATGGTGGTAGGTCCACTCGACTTCCGGACATGAAACGCCATGCCTCTGCTGATTTCCTGCTTGTTGAGGAGGTCAGTAATGCGGAATACTTTTCTCTTCTTGATCATCTTGTTGCGATCTTCTTGTCGAATGGCCTTGTCGACCCCGGCTTCTCAAAGTTGGCATACTCTGCGGAGATAAACTTGTCCCAGTGAGTTCATCCATCCAAACCAGCCAAAAACTTTTCTGCAGCTGCTGCATCCGTGCGCACATCTTCGGGGCATAACGGGCAAGACGATTGAACTCGTGCGGATACTCGATGGCGGATGCATTACCTGCTCAAGGGAACGGAACTCACACGCTTTTACGTGCAACTATTCCCGCGGGAATATGGGCGGTCTGGCTAGACGAAACTCTTCCCGAGAGGAATGCTTTATTGCTCATGCAGTGAGTAACCAAATAGTTTATCCCACCAAGCTGACGGGACCACATGTCGATGAGTGGCAAAAGAGACTTTCTCTTGATCCAGTACCTTTGCGAGCCCAGATCCAACTTCTTCTCTATGGCATGAAGCCAATCATTAGCCTCCATGGGATTGGTAGTGGTGGAGAAGGTCGGCGGTCGGACACGAAGGAACTGCGCGGCGCTTAATTTGGGGTGGTGGGGCGGCAAAGGCGATTATTCTTGCTACATTCTTGCATTTGTTGCAGCATCTGTTTGTTGCATACAGTGGTGTTTATTGTTGCATTTGCTGCATCATTGCAGCCATCATGTGTGCGTGAGACGAGCACTTGAGCAATGGTGGGATTCTCGGGTGGCGGTGGAGGAGCATTGCCATTGGCGTCGTGAGCCTCGTGGTTGTCGGCACTTTGACTGCCCCCCATTGTTCTTTGACCATCGCCACGCAGTCCTGGTGTTCACCATCTGAAGGAGACGACCGACCAGAGAGAGAAAAGAAGAAAAACAGACAGACTTAGCACTAATCTTTATTATTTGAATTCAAATGCATTGTTCTGATCTTGACTAAAAACAAGGAAAAGCACCAAACATCCTTAATTGTGGTCGGTCATATCACACTTGATATCGATCGCCTTGGCTATCCCACACACGGCCTAACACACGAACTACCAAGAAGACAAACTAAGAAAAACGGTAAAACTAAGGAGGGCAACTAGAACGATCCACGAGACGAGGAGCGCTTCCTTGAGGAAGATCCCCATTCTTAGAACGGCTCCTGGAGTCCTCGGGCGTCACCTCGAGACTTGGAATCTTCGAGTCGGTTGCAGTAGCCCAACCGATCTGCCTCTTCCCTCAGGAATCTTGAGTCTCTTCGGAGTCCATGTCTTCGGCCGAATTCTACGAGCTTGAGTCAGCTTTGGAGACGGAGATCCAACCATTACGCCACCTCCGCTGGTTCTGCTGGCTGGAGCAAAGGTGAGGGCGGGACACGGCAGACGAGAGGAAGGAACCGGCGGCTTGGAACCAGAGCGGGTGGGGCTGGAGAAGGCGGTGGAATCCGAGGGTGCTAGCTGGATACGAGACAGGTAGCGGTGGTGGTCTTCCGAGGCGTAGTGCGGAGTCGACCCCAAGCGGTGGCGGGAGTCCCTTCCAACTCGGCGACCTCCTTCTTCGAGGGCGAACCAGCCTAGATCTGCTGTGCAGCGCGATCCTCGGCATCTTCTTGTCGTTCGGCTCCTTGGTCGCCTTGTGTAGGTCGAGTGCATCGATCCGGAGTCCTTTGAGCACGGATTGCACATGTGTACCGAAGGTAGTGTCATTCTCCTCTGTAGTAGACTTGAATACACTTGACCTCGAGGGAACTACCTCGGCGGGGATGATAGCGGTAGGAGGAGGAGGTGCGAAGGTCGGCATCATGCGGCTCCCTCATCCACGGCCAACATCGGGAGTAGGCGGCTTCTTGACAAGCGTGATCGATGTGCCTCCGGAGCTATGACCTCCATGTTGGGAAGACACGTTCCCACAAACCGTGAACCTCCAACCAGAACACGGTAGGGCAGCTCGCCACGAGAGGCGCAAGCGTCGTATACTCAGGATTAGCCCGGGATATCAGCTACTGCAAGGGCCATACGCGCCAGCTCTCACGCAAGCCTGTCATCCCTTTTCACGCGATGCATTATTTGCCGGGGAACACACTGCCATCTATAGAAACAAAGGAGTGGGAAAAATCAAAACATGCTCAAAACCCATGACCAACATCCCGTTTTCGCAATTCCTAAACCACTAGATGGACTCCACTTTTCAAAACACCCCCCTTTTTTCAAAGCCTTATGCACATGAAAAAGAATTAGAGGGCTCTTAAGGTTTCCGGTTGGCTTGTCTCTGATCCTTACGGGAAGGCTCATTACCAACTTCTCACGCGAGAAATTCACACGAGGAATTTCTGCGGCTAATTTGTGCATTACATCCTCGTCCGGGAGTCAGCCGAGGTACACAAATCGACGTTATTGATAATACAGAATCCTCGTCTTAGAAACAATATAAAAGAGTTACACAAATGCAGCGAAAAGGAAAATAAAACTGACTTAAGCTAAACTTGACACGAGCGAAGGAACACCAACTCCACGGCTAAACCTTGACGAGAACAAGCCTACACCTCCTCGGAGACCTCGATCTCAACCTTGCAGAAGGGGAAAAAGAAGCAAGACTGAGTACAACCACCGTACTCAACAAGTCACACCGGAAAAGGGGACATGATGCAAGATAAATAACAAGGAAAGGTCAAGGGGCTCAATTTGCATAAACAGCATTTGCGAATACAATAATAATATTTGAAGATAGTAAAACAAGTAGTAACATTTAAGCAATATTAATAAACACCGTCCAACGCTCAAACCACGTTGCAAGGCCCATCCATCCACACTAGTCATAATCCAACATTTCATTCGAATAAAGTAAATGAGACTAATCAAGGTGAATCGGTCGATCCCCGTAACCGTGGGCACGGCTATTCGAATAGTTTTTACTCGATCGAGGTGTACAATGTACCCACAAGACACAATCCCACAACACATTACCGTGCCGGTGCACCACCACGGTGCCCGGAAAGGAATGTGACAGACCCTTCACACAACCCCTCTAATCAATCGTACCACACCAAGGTTTCGCCCCCATCCCCATCGGGCAATGGGCAGCCCCTCTAGTGCCGCGGTGAATCCGAAGCTGATCAACCCTAAAACCGGGCCAACCCAACTCCATCACGCTCACCCTCTCTCGGGATACGTTAACTAGAGACGGCTATGCTACGGGCCCACCATTACCCATGCTTGGCTTGTGGTATGCACGGCATTTCTTCCGTGTTTCCGAGAACCGGTCCTTAATCGTCATGAGCACGCTAACCAAAGTCCAACCATGTGCTCACGACCCACCTTTCTCATAATTCAATATTATTAGAAAGGATCATATCTTAACATCATCTGGAGTTAACTTAGTGATGAAACTTGATTAGTGTGATTCCCTTAAGTGAGCTAGTTGCGCTAAGCATGACTAAGCAACCTTAATCTATCATCTAGTCACATTGGATCCCAAGTTATCAATGGTATAAGGTAAACAATCCTATGGTTGAGTACAATAGGTATAATCATCCCATAAAATGACATTCTAAAACATATGCGTATTTGAGTGAAAAGAGGTATTTACATAAAATAGGTACAATATGGTCAATGTAAGGTATGACTTGCCTTGCTCTGAGGGCGAGGAACTTCGGCACTACTAAGAGAACGGGCTCCTAAAACTCGGGATCTACACGACAAACAAAGCACTCAACAAACACCCTAAAAAGTCTACTGAAACAGCACTGAAAAGTATTTTTAATGGATTCTTGACATTTTTCTGGATTTAATGAAATTTGAATGGACTAAAACGGAGCTCGGATTCAAAAGATATGAATTTTAGAAGTTTAATTGCGATTTTTAAACTAAATAGAAAAGATTAAATTATTTATTGCGCAATTAAGTCCCTGGTGACGTCACCCTTGCGCACGGGGCTGACGTCGGCATGGCGTCGGCCGGCCGGCGTCAGCCCTAGGGCGCATGCTTGGCGGCGGCACAGCCAGGAAGCGGACAGTGGCTGGCAAGCCGGATGTCACGCGGCGCAATCCGAGCGCTTGACATGCGACGCGGCGCGCGATTCGGGGCGGCTTGGATGGCGACGATCGGACGGCGCAGCATCCGTCTGACGGATGCAGATCCGCCCGATCCGCAGACGGGACAAGACGGCCAAGGCTAGGTTAGGCTGTGGTTGGACGCGGTGCGGCGGCGGCCGTTGCGGCGCCGGCGACGACCATCCGAGCGGCGGCGGGGCGGCGGCGACGACTCCGGCGAGCGGCGCGGACCGCGGCGACGACTCGACCCAGCGCGCGGCGTGCGCGCGAAAGGAAAAGGGCGCAACGAAAATAACAAAAAGGGAACCCGAGGACGGCGGCGAGCTCACCGGCGGATGAATCGACGGAGAACGGCGGCACACTGCCAAAAACTTCGCGAATAAAGGGAAAAGAGGCGGAGCTCGAGGGGGTTTTATAGGGGAGAGAGGGAGACCGAAACGGCACGAAACGCCGGATAAGGTCGCCGGAAAACTCTGACTTGAGAGAGAGAGGGAAGACACGGCGGCCGCTCGAGGCAGCGGCGCCTGCGGTGCGCGGAAGTGCGGGCACGGTGCGGCGGCACGGCCGAGCCCGCGTGGGGCCCACGCGCAGGAGCGCGCGGAAACGGCCCGGATAAGGGCCGGGCGGCGCGGGCTGGCGCTGCATGGGCCAAAGCAACACGGGCGCATGGAAGGCGCTGATAGTCACTGTTTGCTCGCTGGCCGCGAGGGGAGGCGAATCGGACTTGCGCTGGCGCGGCTGCGGACTGCGGCTTTACCACGCCCGGAAGGAGCGGCGCGCGCGGGAATTAGCCACGGCTGGTTGTGGCGCCGGCGGAAGTGGAGGCCGTACGGCGCACGGAAAAAGGAAGAAAAAGAAAAAAAGAAAAGAAAAAAAAAGGAAAAAGGGACACCTTCGTTTTCTTATTTAATTGTTTAAAATACTTAGGGTGCTCTAAAATTCCAAGAAAAATCGTTAGCGTATTTTGACATGAAGAATTCAAGAAAAATCCTATCATGTCATTTCCATTTATTAATTGCATTTTAAAATTATAGGTTGACTCCAAAAGTTAATTTCGTAAATTCCGATTATTTCCGGATAAATTATTTTTAAATGAATTAGGAAAAACCTGTGATGTGACATCAATCTCCACTTAAACCCTCCCCACTTTCGAGCCAAACCCTAGCCTTGCATCACGTGCTAGCACACGGTACGGCGCTCGTCCCCTGACGTGTGGATACGGGCAGAGAGGCGCCGCTACGTTGCGCGCCGTTGATCGGCTTTGACGGCTACAATCTGAGCGATCGGCCGTGCGAATCTACGCGGCCGGCGCACGGGAGCGAGGCGTGAGAACGCGGCCGACGACTCGAATCGGTTGATTGGCACCGTCGTCTGAATCGGGCACTGCTCCGGACGGATTGTCCCGATTGGCTATTCCGCCGCACTCTACTCCACGGTAATGATCTATCGGCCCTTACTTGCAAGTGTTCCTGGTTTGCGCGGTAAAGTTTTGTTTTCGGCCAGCGTAGCCTCCGCGTAACCCTTCACATACCACTCTCAGTGAAAGAAATTATAGGTGAGCCGTACCTTGCAAGGATCATGTGTCTTCACTCTGTGCCCAAGAAGATAGTATCGGATCGAGGAAGCGTCACTTCCATGTTTTGGTAGAAGTTGCAAGAGGAACTAGGTACCCGATTGAACTTAGCACGGCCTATCATCCGCAAACCAATGGTCGAGTTGCGAGAACCAAATCTTGAAGACATGGCAGCTTGTCCCTTGATTTTGAGGAGCTTGGGACAAGAATCGCCCTGGCGTGAATTCTCTTAGAACAAATGAGTTATCAAGCCGCCTTGACAGATGGAACCTTTTGAAGCATTGTATGGACAAAAGTGTCGAACTCGCTTTTTGGGACCTACCGTGAGCGCGCCTGTTTGGGACCAAGTATTAAGTGATGCGTAAGAAAAGGTCGTAACGCAAGGGAAAGGCTAAGAATCATGGCAAATCTCGGCTATAAGAGTTATGCGTACAACCGTCGAAGAGAACTAGATTTTGAAGCACGAGATTACGTGTATCTCGTTGGTCACTCCACTCCGAGGAGTGCACGTTTCAAACTAAGGAAAGTTATACAAGCCAGGACCATCGGATCCGGAACGTCGAGGAGAGAAGTAGCATATCGGCTCGAGTTACCATCCACCATGGCTTGTATCCATGACGGTTCCATGTCTCACATTAAAAGTGTCTCGACAGTAATGAAGACCAGGCAAGTCCTATTAGATTGAGATTCGTGAAGACTGATCTATGTGGAGAAACTACTCATATTCTCGAAACAAGCGAGTGGAGCATGGATAAGGTTATAAGGTTCTCAGGCTTTATGACTAATCACTCATGAGGAAGAGGCCACTTGGGAAAGGGAAGATGAGCTAAGGGCCGCTCATCCCTATCTCTTCGCCAGCACCTCCGAATCTTGGGGTCTAGATTCCGTTTAAGGGGATAGGTTTGTCACACCTTGAGATGTTTTCCTTTAAAATCATAAAAGAAAATCACAAAGAAAATAATTAAAAATTAACATGGAGCAAATAAAAAATTTTAAAAATACAAATTATATTTGGAAATGACATGGTAGGATTTTTCTTAAATCTACATGTCAAAATACAATAACAGGATTTTTAGTTGAATTTTTAGAGCACTAGAAATAGTTTAAACCAATTAAATCAAAATCAGAATTAAATAAATCCTGGAAAACCTTTCTTTTCCTCCATCATTTTCCCGCCTGCTGGCCTTGGCCGCCGGCCCGAGCCGATGGCCCATCCTCCCGCGCCCCGGCGCTCCCTCCTTTCCTCACGGGCTGGCCAAAGGCCGTGACTCAAGTAGTTTTCCGCGCCCCGCAACAAGTCCATATCCCGTCCTCGACTACCTAAGCCACTCGAAGGCGGCCCGCTAGTCGGTCCATTTACCTACGGTCGCGCCTCACCGCACACGCCACCTCGCTCCCCGCGGATCTCGGCCGTCCGCCTCCCACACGCCCCCAAAGCCCCGCCATCACTTCGCTCCCGCCTAGGCCGTTAAGCCGACCCGTCCGCGCTCCGCGCCCAATGGCCTCGGATGATCGCCGGCCATAATTTCCCCCCAAATCTTCTCCTCTTAACTCCGGCGAGTAATTCCCACGCGTCCCCGCTCACCACCAACCTCTCCACGGCCTATAAAAGCGACCGCCGTGCTCCCAAGCCCCCACACCCTCACTCAAGCTCCTCGCCTCTCACGCTCTCACCTTGAGAGCCCTAGCCCGCTCTCCGCGGCCTGGCCGCCAATCCCCGTCGACCTAAGCCGCGCTAGACCTCTCGCCACCTCCTCCCACACCGCAGCGTCCGAGCTTCCTCGACCATCCCTCTTCGACGCCTTCCGCCATCCCTCTGCGCCCGCGCCGTTGTCCTCTCATCTCCGTGTCCTACTATGAGCCTCCCTCTCTTCCTCCCGGTTCGAGCCGCGTCCGTTGTCCCATGAGCGTGCGGCTTTGGCCGCGCATGAACCGCGCCACTGCCGCCCACGTCACCGCCTCGATGGTAAGCCGGCGATCCGTGGGCCGTCGCCGGCCGCGCGCCGCCCCTCGGCGGACGGACGCCCGACCCCCGCGCCGCTTTCTCGCCCAACCCCGCTGCCCGCCTTCCTGCCCGACTCCGCCACTCTGGCCTCACCTCCTGGCGATCGATCGGTCCCGAACCACGTGGTCAAGCCGGTCCCCGTGCCGCCTAACTTTGGGGTGATCGGGCCGCCTAGTGGTTGGCTCGGACCCGGTCCACCATGGACCTAAGGTCTCCTCAGCCGATGCCAGCCGTCATTCGCCGACGTTAGCCCTAGCCGCAGATGCAACTGGGAAATTTATTGCGCAATAAAATATTAAGGATTTTCTACTTTAGTAAAACATGTTAATATTCTAAAATTCATATCTTTTTAATCCCAGCTACATTTAAGTCCATTAAAATTTCATTAAATTCATAAAATGCCAAGAATCCATTAAAATGATTTTGTTCCATGTTGCAAGATTTTTAGCATATGTTATTGAGTGCTTTTGATGTGAACCCGCTAGGGTTTTGTCTCGATCTTTCGATGAGAGGTGGAGGATAACTCGATGGAGAACGGAGGTGACGTTCATGGCCCACCTACAACTGTCCAAGGACTATGTGCCTTAGCTACCGATACACCGTCTCCTTGGTCAACGCGAACTTGCGGTGCGCGACAACCCGCCACTAGGGCACTCGCCTCCAAGCAATCAAGAACAAGCAAGAACAAGTAAAACAAGCACTGAAATTGCTAGATATAAAGATGAAAGATTCAATCTGAATTCACAATATGGCGGGGTTCAAGACAATAGACGGCGGTCTAGCCGACACGCGCCTGCGGTGCAAGTAGCAAGATGCTAACTCTAATCAACAAAACCCACCATCTTCTTGGCGGCTAAGGTTTAAGAAGAGGAGACGACCACGGGGTGCTGGGGTCATGCTAAAACACTAGGATGCACCCCTAATGGGCCCAACTTGATACCGGCCATTGGGTGACGAAGACCGAGGACACAAAAACACTATGGAAAAATGAAAATTGCGGCCGCTCCAGACAGATATTGACATGGGGCTGGATCCATTTGAAAGTAGACTTGATAACCTTTCTATCAAGTACTTGCATGCCCAAATCAAGTTCGCATGAAATCGTGGCGTCGTCAAGCCGAACTTGGCATCGTTCGCAACCAATCCACCCGCGCTAATCCTCTTCCCGTTGGATCCTCTCCATCGTTCCCGAGTAAAACAAGAGTGCACGCGTCTCCGTATAAAGAAGATGAACATAAACTCAAGAATGAACTCACTCCGATGGTTGAGTTGACATGCACGAGCGCGGGTTATTGGACCATGAAGTTGTACGTGTGGAGGCGTGGATGTATCGATAGTGGTTGATGTCCTCATCATCCTCCCTTCTTGCATTGGAGTCGTCCTCGACTCAAGCTCATCTTCGTCTCCCAAATATGGCTTTAAATCTTCAACGTTAAAGTGGGACTAACCCCAAAATCTAGGGAGATCAAGCTTGTATGCATTTTCATTAATTTTTCAAGCACTTTAAAAGGTCCATCACTCTAGGCATCAACTTAGACTTTCGCAAATCGGGAACCGTTCCTTTCGCAAATGTAACCAAACCAAATCACCAGGTTCAAAATTCAATTGACATCTACCTTTGTCACCAGCAAGCTAGTTAATATTCATGCGCTCTATGTTTTCTTTAGTTGTTTCATGAGTTTTAACATCAACTCAGACGTTGTTTAGCATCAAAATTCAATTTTTCAAAAGATGGCAAAGGCATTAAATCAATAGGAGCACGAGGCAAAATCCATAAACAATCTCAAAAGGCACATCTTTGTAGTGGAATGCAATGAACGATTGTATGCAAATTCAATATGAGGCAAACATTCTTCCCACATCTTAATATTTGTCTTTAAAACAACCCTTAACATAGTAGACAAAGTCTTATTCACAACTTCGCTTGCCCATCAGTTTGGGGATGACAAGTAGTAGAAAACAAAAGCTTAGTCCCCAATTTAGCCCACAAAGTTCTCCAAAAATGGCTGAGAAATTTAGTGTCACTTGCCTCAAACAATGGTGTTTGGCACACCATGCAAGAACAACCTCCCGAAAGAACAAGTCGCAATATGAGTAGCATCATCGCTTTATGACATGGTATGAAATGTGCCATTTTAGAAAACCTATCCACAACCACAAAAATGCTATCTCGCCTCTTGGTCCTAGGCAAACCCAACACAAAATCCATTGAAATATCCTCCCAAGGAACACTAGGAATAGGTAGAGGCATACAAACCATGGGATTTAAGCGTGACTTAGCCTTTTGACATGTCGTGCAGCGAGCCACAAACCTCCACGTCTCTCTTTCTCATCCTTAGCCAAAAGAAATGGCTAGCAAGGATGTCCTCCGTCTTCTTGGCACCAAAATGCCCCATCAACCCACCGCCATGCGCTTCCTACAAGAACAACAAACGAACGAGCTAGCTTGGAATGCATAGCTTGTTAGCTCTAAAAATAAACCCATCATTGAAGATGAATCTGTTCCATGTCCTTCCATCCTTACGTTGCAACAACACATCTTTAAAATCATCATCATTCACATATTGGGCTTTGATTGTTTCTAGGCCAAAGATTTTGTAGTCAAGTTGTGTCAACAAAGTATATCTTCTAGACAAAGCATCAGCAATGATATTCTCCTTCCCCTTCTTTTGTTTGATGACATAAGGAAAAGATTCAATAAATTCAACCCATTTAGCATGCCTACGATTCAGTTTTTATTGACTACGAATATGTTTTAAAGATTCATGATCGAATGTATAACAAATTCTTTGGGCCATAAATAATGTTGCCATGTTTCCAGTTCTCAAGAGCATACAATTCTTTATCATAAGTAGAATAATTCGAACGTGCCCACTCAATTTTCACCGAAATATGCAACGGTTTTCTCTCTTGTAGCAAAACACAACCCAATCCAATCCACTAGCATCACATTCGAGTTCAAAAGTCTTATTAAAATCTGGAAGTTGGAGGAGAGGTGCATGTGTCAACTTATCTTTTAACATGTTGAAGGCATTCACTTGTGCGGTGCCCCACGTGAAAGGCGCCTTCTTTGTAAGCTCATTCAGCGGTGCGGCAATGGTGCTGAAATCCCGCACGAAGCGCCGATAAAATCCCGCAAGTCCTAAAAAGCCGAACCCTGTGACCGTTTGGAGCGGCCACCGGAATTGCCTCGACCTTGGCTTGATCAACTCTCACCCCCCTGCAGTAACAACATAGCCAAGAAACGATACGTGGCGGTGCAAAAACTGCACTTCGCAAGGTTACCAAACAAATGTGCATCGCGCAAAGCATTAAAAATAGCACGTAAATGATCAAGGTGTTCCTCTAAAGATTTGCTATAAATCAGAATATCATCAAAGTATACCACCACAAATTTGCCAATGAAAGCACGCAAAACCTCATTCATCAACCTCATGAAAGTGCTAGGTGCATTAGTTAAACCAAAAGGCATCACTAACCACTCATATAATCCAAACTTAGTTTTGAAAGCCGTTTTCCACTCATCTCCCAACTTCATACGAATCTTGTGGTATCCACTACGCAAATCAACTTTAGAGAAGGATGAGAGCCACTCAATTCATCAAGCATATCATTGTCTAACCTAGGAATTGGATGACGATATCTAATGGTAATGTTATTAATAGCTCTACAATCAACACACATACGCCAAGATCCATCTTTCTTAGGCACCAAAATCACCAGACACATGGACTAAGAGACTCTTGTACGTACCCTTTATGAAGGTCTCCGAACTCGACGAATCTCCTTGGTTTCGTCGGGGTTGGTTCGTATGGCGCGCGGTTGGGTAGTGAAGCCCTGACAAGATCAATTTGATGCTCAATTTATGCACCGTGGCAGCCGCCTGGTACATCTAGGGAAAAACATCCTCATACTCGCAAAAGATTAGTGACCGTAGGAGGAAAAGAAACAGTATATCCTCAAAAGAAAACAAAGCATCCTTGCATACAAAGCATAGCAAACATTTAGTTGTATCCAAATTGGCAATACGATTTAAAAGAAGCAAGCAAGAACCTTTCAATTGAATCACATTTTTATTGTTCGATTTAGATTCTTTCTTTTTATTTGCACAAGTTCTTTGGCTACAATCTGATTTTCACTTATAGCATGGATCTGATTTTTCTTTTTAGCTCTAGCAACATCATCCTCAAACAGCTTCGGGTCATAGGATGCAACACAATTTTCTTGTCATGGTACGTAAAAGAATGCTGATTTGATCTACCATGATGCATAGAATCCATATCAAATTGCCATGGCCTACCTAACAGAATATGACAAGCTTGCATAGGTACAACATCACACTCAACAACATCATGATATGTTCCAATTGCAAAATTAACGCACCAGTTTGGTTACCTTTGCTTTACCACCGTTGTTTAGCCATTGAATGATATGGGTGGGGATGCGGTTTGTGCCGAGAGCAAGCTTCTCCACCATTCTCGCCGCTAGCCAAGTTGTTGCAGCTTCCTCCATCGATGATCAAGCAAAGAACGAATTTCTTGATGATGCACTTTGTTTGAAACAAAGTGTCGCTGATTTTGCTCGGCCTTCTCCATTTGTGTGCGAGTACATGCCGCACAATGAGGCTCTCATAGCGTTCCGCATCATCACACCAATATGTTCTTTTGGTCCTCATCTTTATCCGCATGGTCAGCCGCAAGCAAAGCAAGTGTATCTTCATCGAAATCACTAGCGATGAATACTTACCATCATCTTTGACTACCAAAACACGCTTGCTAGGGCACCACGCTAGACATGCCCATAGCCCTTGCAACGGTGACATTGGACATCTCTTGTTCTTCCAAAGGATGCAATGAAGAAGCACTGCGGCTAGCCACGGGCTGTCTTAGTCTGCACTAATGTACTCAACACGTGGCTTGTCGCCGATGGAGAAGGTGCCGACCGCCGGGGTGTGGAAGATGGTGAAGGAGTAGAAATCGTGCGTGGCAGCCATGATGTCGATTTTCCGTCAAAACATTAGTCTTGCACTAGCACATCGTCCCCGCACTTCCCTTTCAGCTTTGCAAGCAAGATAAAACAATCAAGTCATATTAGTGTAATCTTTGTAGTCCACAATGTCATAGATCTCACGGTTTAGACCACCAAAAATCTAGCCATAAAGATCCTCGACTCATCTAAATTACAATAAGCATGCCCATTTGTAATTCCCGATAATATTCCTCTACACTTTTAGCACCTTGCCTCAATTGTTGCAACTTATTTAACAAATCACGTGCATACTAAGAAGGAACAAATCTAGCCCGCATGACCCGTTTCAAAGCATCCCAAGTCGTGTGCATGTTGTTAGGATTTTCTTGCCATGTTCTATCCACCACACAGAGGCAAATCGGTGAACTCACTAGTATACTCTAACTCTAGAGTTCTCGTGGAATTCATGGCATGCAAATTTTTGATCAACAGCAATCTCTCATGTAATGTATGCATTAGGGTCATATTTTCCATCAAAAGGGGGTATCTTAAATTTGAATTTAGAAAAGCATCTTCATTATTGCGTACTTCTCTCGGGTGTGCCCCATGCCTCTCATAGTTGTTACGAAGCCGACGCGCGATCACGAGCGTTGCGGTCATCATCATGTGTCAAGCAGTCATGGTCATCACATCAAAGTTGTCCTCACCGTACTCACCATCAATGTCGTCTTCATTATGCCGATCATGGCCCCGAGCATTGAGGTCAAAATGCCTCACAAGTGCAAGGCTCGGTGTCAATACGCGCAACCGATGCCTCCAACCCCGCAAGCCCGGTTGTGGCATCGATTCGTGGCCTCCAGCTGCCCAATCTTGTCATTCGTCACCCGTAAATCGCATCAAGTCCTTCCATGTGCCGTTTCATTGCCTTGCAAAATGCTGTATGATGCGCTTGGTGCATGGAGAATGGGATGCATATTCTTCCTCCAACTGCCATGGTTAATATAACAAACAACAACAAAAACAGTTGACGAAAATCCCTACACTATTGGGGTGTGGCTACCGAAGGGTGCTCACTCTCAATTATCTCACAAGCTCTTACCATTCTTACCATGCCCACAAGAGGAATGACGACAACCACAAGTCCGCAACCGTGGAATGAGGTGTATCTGAAAGTCGAGCAACAAGGCCCGTCAAGTTGTAGTCGTATGTGAGCTGTAGGAGGGCTGAAAGTAATGCACAAGGAAGTACTAGAAACCACGTTAGTCAAAGCAAGAGTAATCGTTCAAGGTCGCGTGACTGTGCTGGTCTAGTTAGGCGAAGTAGAGATACGAGCCTAACAAAGGACGCCACAAGACACAAACCCAAACAGACATGATACCGTGAAGGTGGAGACAGCGGGACTAGGTGGAAGGAAGGTTCTCACGAGTCGGCCCTTTCTTTTTTTTGTCTTTTTTTTGCTCTCTTTTTCTTTTTTCTTTTTTTTTCTTTTTGTTGTTCTCTCTCTAGTCGAGGAGAGAGATGCGACTTTTTTTATTTTTTTATTTTGATATTTTTCACAACCCGGGGCACACTAGAACCATCCACAAAAATTCTTAGCTCAAAGTATAAAAATATGAGGCACGTGGAATTTTTCAAAGTTCTACCGAAGGGGTTCAAGCTTCCCACCAAAAACAGAATTTTGCAAGCGGAATTTGGTGGTTTTAAATTGCCAAATAGACGGATGTAACTTTTTTCGTAGATGTCATTGGATATATTATATGCCTAATTTCGAGTCCCGTATGAAAAATATATCACCGTTTTAAGGGAAGGTCACTCGAATCGGGGCTCTATTTCCTTTCTAGTGGCTACGGATCAAAGGCAACATATCAAACTAGGGATGGAAAAAAGTGACTTGGTGGATGGAAAGTGACGGTGGGTGGCAGCGATGGTGGTGATGGACTGGCTAAAACAAAGGTGGTGAAGGTGGCGTGCGGTGGCAAGAACTCGAAACTCTAATCGCCTCAAACACTAAAACTACATTGACACAACCATGCAATCGAAGACTCAACAAGCCCTAACTAAGCAAATTCTAGTAAAAGGCTCAAAGGGTTTTTGGATTGCGGAGAACTAATCTACTATTTTTTAGCTTTTTCTCGGACTATAGGAAAAATTTAAACAACGAACGGCGTAAAATCTCTCACCGATCAACCGCGCCCGATACAAACCGATGAACTCGCTAGGGTTTTGT
Organism: Oryza australiensis; assembly: GCA_019925245.2. Taxonomy (NCBI): domain Eukaryota; kingdom Viridiplantae; phylum Streptophyta; class Magnoliopsida; order Poales; family Poaceae; genus Oryza; species Oryza australiensis. The sequence goes on along the minus strand of JAIFGZ020000377.1, from coordinate 1,267 downwards.
CCCGATCTTTCGATGAGAGGTGAGGATAACTCAATTGGAGAACGGAGGCGACGCGTTCACGGCCCGACTACAACCGTCCAAGGACGATGCGCTTAGCAACCGATACACCGCTCCGTGGTCGACGCGAACTTGGTGCGTGACAACCTGGCCACTAGGGCACTCGCCCCAAGCACCGAAGAACAAGCAAGAACACGTAAAACAAGCACTCGAAATTGCTAGATATAAAGATGAAAGATTCAATCTAAATTCACAATATGGCAGGTTCCGAAGACAAACGGATGGGCTCTAGCCAGCGACACGCGCGTATGTGCAAGTAGCAAGACACTAACTCTAATCAACAAAACCCACCATTCTTGGCGGTGGCTGAAGGTTTTAAGAAGAGGGAGAGACGACCACAGGTGCGGTCGTAAGCAAGCTCAGGACGCACCCCTAATGGGCCCAACTTGATACACCCATTGGGCCAAAAGAGGTGACGCAGCACCGAGGATAGAAAAATACTCGGTAGAAAAATGACAACTATGCTCCAGGACAGATATTGACATGGGCCAGATCCATTTGAAAGTAGACTTGATAACCTTTCCATTAAGTACTTGCACGCCCAAATCAGAGTTCGCATGAAGTCGTGATGGCCGCAGAACTTGGCAGACGCTTCGAGTCCGAATCCACCCACGCTAGTCCTCTCCCGTTGGATCCTCTCCATCGTTCCCGAGTAAAACAAGAGTGCACGCGTCTCCGTATAAAGAAGAGGAACATAACTCAAGAATGAACTCACTTGATGGTTGAGTTGACGTGAACGAGCTTGGGTTATTGGACCATGAAGTTGAAAGTGTGGAGGCTTGGATGTATCGATAGTGTGATGTCCTCATCGCTTTGTTTGTCGTATAGATCCGTAGTTGCCGATTCTCCCCGTGTTTGAAGTCATCGCGAGTTTCCCCAATCCAAGGGCAATGCAAGTCATGCTTCCCGTTGATCATATTGCTCCCATTTTGCTAAAAATCCCTCGCTTATTCTATTAAACCCATTTATTTTATAATGTCATTTTATGGTACCCTATTACTAGTATTAAGCCCTAGGCCTTGGTACCGAAAACCTTGACAAACCTAGGAAATAACATGACTAGTTTAGACTGGGATATGCTTAGCTCGCATAGATTCATTAGCACACACTAAATAGGTCATTTCATCTAGACTACATTAATCTGACACATGAAATGAAGGAAATAACCTCGCAACTTTGTGAACGGGACTAATATCTAAAATATGGCAAA